>RJWM01015413.1:0-47899 GCA_004363535.1 Dasyprocta punctata
AGGAAGAGCATAGTTGGAGGCTCACGTCTCCCAACTCCAAAACTTACTGCAAAGCTACAGTAATTACAGCTATGAAGCACTGGCATAAATGTAGCCATAAAGATAGTGGAACTGAATAGCAAGTTCATTCATAAATCATTACATTTAAGCAGAATAAGACCCGCTTTTCACCCCCTCAGAAAGTTCACTTTTAATCCCTGGAATTTATGATATGCTACACTACAGGGCAAGAAGAAAGTAGGGTTGCTAATGAGCTGACTTTAAAATAGATTATCCCGGATTATCTGGCTGGACCCAATGTAATTACAAGGCTCCTTTAAAGTTCAAAAGGGAGGCAGGGATGTTGGGATCAGAGGGAGATGTGACCACGGAAGATGGGCATAGAGATGTGACAGCACTGGCTTTGAAGACATAGGAGGGAAGTGTAAACCAAGGAACGCATACGTCTTAGACCACTTCCCGTTGCACTAACAAAATATTGCTATGCCTGGGTACTTCATAAAGAGAAGAGATTTATTCAGCTCACAGTTTTGGAGACTGGAGGTCCAAGACTGGGTGTTCAGCCCCTGGTGAAGGCCTCATGAAAGACATCATAGCAGCAAAAGCACATGCAGATGAGACTGTGGTGATAGGGAAGCCAGAGGCCATGCAGGGGCCAAGCCTGCTGCGTTATAACCACCCATTCTCACGAGAACTAAGTCCACAAGATTAGCACTAATCTCTTCCCAGGGCAATACCCCATAACCTAATTACCTCTGGAGGTTTCCACCACCTCAACAGCACCGTGCCCGGGACCAAGCTTCCAGCGCATGACTCTTAGGGAACACACCCACACCAGATCCAAGTGAGCGTCAAGGAGGTGGATGCTTCCTCAGAGCCATCAGAAAGGAACTCAGGCCTGGGGACGTTACAGCTTGAGCCCAGTGAGATCTGTGTTGGACTCAGAATTGTAAACTAATAAATCCATGTTGTTTTAAATCACTAATAATCACACAGTTGGTTAGGAGAGCAACCAGGAAACTGATATAACAGTCAAAAAATACTGCACAAATGTGCTGAAGCATTTGAGTAGGGAAAGAATAGTCTTTTCAACAAATGGCATTGGGACAACTGAACATTCAGGTGCAAAAGGAAGTGGACCCCTACCTTCTCTACATACAAAAATTAACTCAAAACGGACCATAAATTGTTCAAGAAAAAAATATTCAATGATCCTTCTTAAAGCACAGTCAGGAAGACTTTAATCAGGACTATGTATTTTTATAAGAACAGGCAACACTGGCCAGGGATTTAGCTCAGTGGAGTAAGCACCTCCCTACCAAGCACTAGGTCATGAGTTCAATATCTGATGCCAAAAGAATAGGCAACACTTCAGTGGGGTCTTACAGTAAGGAAAGGAGACAGGACTCAATTCCCAATGTAGCAAGTGGGAATTTATAGCTGAGGAGTTGCGTGGGGGTCAGTAGAGGGAACATTATTAAGAGGGACTATCAGGAATAGGGCATTCTGGTTAAAGCACCCTACCAAGCTGCTTGCCAAAGACAGGACAGCAAGACCAGACATCGCCTGGCAGATAATGGAGGCCGAGGAATCCTGATGAAATATTAAGATGATCAAGTATTAAAGATGGGTGATTCTTGGCCAGATGAGGTGGTATACTGTAATCCCAGTACTCTTGGCGGCTGAAGCAGGAGAATCAAAAGTTCAAGTCCAACCTGGGCAACTCAGTGACTCAGGAAGACCCTGTCTCAAAATAAAAAAATGAAAAAGAGCTGAGGATGTAGCTTGGTGAGAAGGCCTAGGGTTCAACTCCCAGTAGTGCACACGCATGCACGCGCAGGCACTAATAATAAAATAAAAGCTCTTGTGCATCAAAAGAGACCATCAGCTGGGCGTGGTGACGCACACCTTTAATCCCAGCACTCGGGAGGCTGAGGTAGGAGGAGCGTTGTGAGTTTGAGGCCTGCTTGGGCTACAACGTGAGCACCAGGCCGGCCTGAGTTACATAGTGTGACCCTGCCTCAAAAAAACTAGGGCTGGGAGTTTGGCTCAGTGGCTTAAGCGCCTGCCTGGTAGGTGCAAGGCTGTGAGTTTGATCCCTGGTGCCACAAAAAAATAAAAATAAAAGACAAAAGAGACCATTAAGAGTGTAAAAAGATAACCCACAGATCAGGGAAAAATCTTTGTAAATCATATATCTGATAAGGGATATGTTCCAGAACATGTCAGAAACTCTTATAATTCAACATAAGATAAAAACTAAAAGATGGTCCAATGATTTGAATGGAAATGGCTCACTAGCAATGAAAAGATGCAAGTTAGTCATTTGGAAAATGTGAACCAAAACCACAGTATGATACTATAACACTGTGATACTGGGGCTTGAACCCATGACCTTTCCACTGAGTCCCAGCCCCAGACCTTTCTAAAATTTTGAAACAGAGTCTCAATAAATCACTAAATTGCCCATT
Organism: Dasyprocta punctata; assembly: GCA_004363535.1. Taxonomy (NCBI): domain Eukaryota; kingdom Metazoa; phylum Chordata; class Mammalia; order Rodentia; family Dasyproctidae; genus Dasyprocta; species Dasyprocta punctata. Next base: position 2,472 of record RJWM01015413.1, read on the forward strand.
CTGCCTTGAGCTTGTGATCCTCCTGCCTCAGTCTCCCAGAATATTTGGATTACTGGTGTAGCCACCTGGAAATGTTACAACCAGTTAGGGAGAGTTTGGTAGGTCTGCAACATGTTAAATACAGATTCATCACTCAACTTAACAATTTTACTCCCAGGTGTTTATTCAAGATAAATGAAAATAGATGTCCACAGAAACATGCACAACAATGCTCACAGCAGCATTATTCATTATTGCCAAAAAGAAAAACAGCCAAAACATCTATCAAATAAAGGGTGGATGAATAAAGGAGTGGCCCATTCATACAAAGGAATATTATTTGCCAATGAAAAGGAATGAAGTTCTGATACATAGCACATGAATGAATCTTTCAAATACAAGAGGCTACTTACAATGAAACATCCAGATTATGCAAATCCATAGAAATAGGAAGTAAATTTGTGGTTTTGGGAGGCTGAGGGGAAGTGGTGAGTGGTGAGTACCTGCTGATGGATTCAAAATTTCTTTGGGGAAAGAGGGGGAGAAGAACATTCTAGAATTAGATTCTGGAGCTAGTTGTGCAAGCCTATGAATATAGGACTGTATAAGAACACACTGAATTGGAACACATTAAATAGGTGGATTGTATGGTATGCAAATTATATCTCAATAAAGATGTTAAGAAAATAGTTCTAAAGCATTTAATAACCGTGCCCCAAGGTGGCGAAGGTGTGGATTGTGAACCGTTCCTTAGAGAGCAGAGGAAGACAGCAAGTTGAAGGAAGCTCAGAGAGGCTCTGTGGCCAGGAGAATAGCAGATGGAGGAAGTGGTGCCAACTGTAAATTATCTGGGCAGGGAGCCGTCTAGGTCCTGAAGGAGAAACTGAGGCATTCAGCAGTTCTGCCTGCTTCACAGTTTTGTCAGAGACCAGCCTTCACATAACCCCTGAGAGAAGGCTCTGGTACCTCAAGTACGAGATTCTATGATGTCAGCTTTTGACCTCTGTGACACAGGCACTCCATGCCAGGAAATGGGGCCCTCAGCTCCCAGTGGGGGTGGCAACACCGCCCCTTAGACAAAGCCTCAGTCTCCCACCGCTCCCACAGGCTTTTACCAGCCCACCCCACTGCGGCTGTGGCTGCTGGATGTGATAAACCATCTCAGCCAGCGCCAGGCTGATCCAGAGGACACCCGCATTAGCACGACAAGGGGTCAGGGAACCAGTGACAGAAACCCAGGATGCTTGAAGAATCTCTGAGCCAGGATTAGGAGGCCACACACCTGTCACACAGAAGACTTCCGGGGCAACACTCAGACAGGATCCGGGGTCAGGGTGAGCCTGAGGCGATGACACCAGGGTGTGGCGGGGGTTGGGGGGAGTCACCATTTGATGACTCTGCTCCTCTCGTTCCTAGGTCCTCTCTTCTCGCTAAGCGCCTTGTGAAATGAGGCCCAGAGGACTCCTCAGTGGTAAGAACTCATAGTACCAGAACCCCCTGCCTCTTCCCGTCTCCCTCCCTGCCACAAATCCCTCCTCTGGCTCCATCCTTTTCTCACCTTACTTGGAACATTTTGCTAGCTTTTTCCCAAAAGGGAAAAAGATTTGGGGTTTAGAGAGTTCGTTATGAAATTGGGCACCCGGCGCAGGTCAGAGGTGGACAGATCTTCCCACACCATGTCCGCTGTCTCTCTCTGCAGGTCCCACGGGCTGTGTCTTCCTCACAGTCCCGTCAGACAGTCACCGCAGCCCCTCAGCTTCCAAGGGGCTGTTCTGACCCCCATTCCTATATATTCTTTGTCAACAGCTGACTACACAGATGTGAGAAGCCAGGCTTAGACCGAGGCGCCCACCTGAGACCCCGAGGGCCTTAGGCTGCAAGACGAGCACCTCCTTGGCCTACTGCCAACACTGGGAGCAACCCCAGCCTGGAGCCGCATGGTACCCAGAAGGCAGCCTGGGTGCTCGGCCACGGCTGGCCTCTGAGACCTGAGTCCTGAGTCCGCTAGGCTTCTCATCCCTGGTCTTGTCGCCCAATTCCTTTTGGATTCAAGGCAATGTTGCCTCAAAACCGGGACCAGGTGCTGCTGCAGAACACATTTCCTCCCGGTTGCCCCGCTTGGGGCCCCTCACAACCTGTGGACTCCCCTCACCCCAACCTCCAGCCTTGGTCTCTGCATCCACCCCTCCCTTACCCCCAGCCACCTTTCTCATCTTCCCCACAGATCCATCCGCCCTCCTCTTTTCCGCCACAGTCGCACTCTTCTGGCCCTCACTTCTACTCTTGTGATGCTAATTCTCACTCAGCTCCACACCCCTCCTCCTCCTCTCTCCCAAGTCCCCCCACTTTTTTTCATCAGAGCTACCCTTACCTCTCCCTTCCACATTCCTCTTTTCCCTCCAACTACTACTGGCTGTGCCCCTCTCCTCCTTTTACCCACCCCTCCTCTCCTTCCCAGGCGTGGAACTCCTTTCCCGAATCCCACTGCCAATCTACTTCCCACCCCGAAGACCTCCCTAGCTCCCGGCTCACATCCTGCAGTCCCGCCCTTACTTCCCCAGGGGTCCACTCTAACAGGCAGGCATGGCACTGGTGTGGGGGAACCAGGCCCCCTGGGGTGGTAGTGGGATGCGTGGCAGGTGAGAGGAACCCTGCAGAATTCAGGGACCCAGGGGCCCTGGCCCAGGCCCTGGTGGCCCAGCTGGGGCTTCGACGCATCGCACACGACCTGCGGCTGCTGCTTTTGCAGCACCTATGGCTCGGCAGAAACGGCCAGGCCCCAGTTGTGGAGTACCCCGTATGCCTAGTGTGCCTCCAGCCCCGAGGTCCTGCTTGTCCTGTCCCCAAGTACAGTACTGGACCCCGGCTGCTTGCCTTTCCTCAACTACTGCCCTGTGCTCGAGGCCAGGACTCTGGGCAACTCCGAATGGGCATTGGCTTTGGCCTCCGCCTGCCCTTGGGCGAGGCCAGGGCCTTGAATCTGTTGCCGAAAAGAAGGCAGGAGGAGGTAGGGCCTCGGGGTAAGGCCACTCAGTTCCCTCGGTGTCAAACACCTGCAGCCCAGGCCCGAGGGGCTTGGGCCCAGGCAGACCCAACCCCAGGCACATCCTCCCAGGCCCAGAGCCTCAGGTCTGCACAGCTTCAAACACCAGACTCCACCTGGAGGTCAGGGCCTACACATCAGACCCCAAAACAAGCCTCCCCAAAGCCCAGCCCTTCCACAGCCCCACACTGGCTTGACTGGCCAGAGCCCTTTCTCCAAAAGTTCCCATCCTAGTTCCAGAGCTACAGAGGATCCCTGGAACTCCTCAGCCAAACCCCAGGCTCTCCACCAAGCCCCAGATCTCAGAGAGCCCCCGAGATATCCTGAAGGGCTGGCTGGCCAGAGGTCAGACATTTTCTCCTGTCCTGAACCCTGGAAACCCCCTGTGCAGTCTCTTCCTCCTGGCTGAAGCGGACTTAAAGTAAACTAAGGGCACCAGAGTCCCCGTTCAGTCTTCAGCGTATCCAATAAAGCTTAACCCTAAAAAACTTGTGTCTGTGTCCTGCTGAGCCCCCAGAATTCATAGCTATAACAAGAGCCTTGGGTAGGCTGTCAAAGGAAACAGGGACTTAGAACAGCAGCCACCGTGTATCCAGGAGGGCGAGGAATCCACAAGGTCCTAGGATCTGAGGTGCACAAGGGCTCAGTTGCAGTTGGGCCCTTCACGGTTTAATTCAGTTCTGTGGGACAGACACTGGTGTCCCCAAAGATGAAGCCACAGAGCCTTAGGTTATAGAAGATGCTGCAGTCTATGTGTCCTTACAGAGAATTTCTAGTGCTTATCCATAGGAGATCAAGAGGATCCAAACACAGATTAGAAATCCTCAAGTCCCCAAGGATCGTGGGGTGTCAGGTATATAGACACCTGTCAGGGAACCCGAGATGCTTCATAAGATGGCAGAAGGTCGTGGCTGCCACCCATAAGCTGCCGTTGCAATAAGTAGAAATATAAAGCAACTAGAGGGAAATGGCAAACTCTGCCAACATAAAAGACAGGTGTTAGCCGGGCGTGGTGGCGCACACCTTTAATCCCAGCACTCCGGGAGGCTGAGGTAGGTGGAGGGTTGTGAGTTCGAGGCCAGCTTGGGCTACAATGCGAGCGCAAGGCTGGCCTGAGCTACATAGTGTGACCCTGTCTCAAAAAACTGGGGCTGGAATTTGGCTCAGTGGTTTAAGTGCCTGTCTGGCAGGCATGAGGTTGTAAGTTCGATCCCTGCTGCAAGAATAAATAAAAGATAGGTGTTATATTAAGGTGGAGCGTGGTTTCCTCATACCGCAAACAAACAAAAACTTTTGTTTAGTTAGCTTATGAGTCAGGCAGCTAGCTAGTGGAAGGGCCTGAGATAAAGTTGGGCAACCAGCCATACTGATAAAAATTTAGACAGTGAACTGGGACTTTGGACAAGAATGAACTTCCTCAGGTGGTGATAGGTGAGCACCAAAGAACTGACCAATTCCTGTGCTCTGTTTATAATTAGTTCTGAATGGGGGTGGGGTGGGGGCGCAGTCACCCATCTGGGACCCCTCCTGAGAGTCCAGGAGCTATTCTCTTTATTTCCAACGAAAACTCTGATCTTTCTCCTTTGGTTCGCGTCTTCATTCTTTATCCTCAGCAGAACCAAGAGCCTGGTACTCAAGGTATCCACACAGTATTAGGAAACAGTGAACCTGGGATTTGATACCAGGTTCATTTTGAATCCATGGTGCCTTAGGAGCTGCAGGTCGTTTCAGGTATGTGACCTCGGACCAATCACTTTCTCTCAGGGGGCTTAGTATTCCTGAGTGGAACAGCTCTAATTTTAGAGCTTATTAAACGTTTATGGAAGCCTGACTTGGTTGCACACGCCTGTAGCCTGGGAGGTTGAGGTAGGAGGATCGCAAGTTCAAGACCAGCATGGCCAATTCAGCAAGACCCTGTCTAACAGTAAGGGGATGGGGGACACCGAGAATGTGCGATCCCCAGTACCGAAAAATAAAAACTTTTAAAAGGGGTTAAGGGATGTAGCCCAGTGTAAAAGGCCCTGTGCTACACACGCGCGCGCGCGCGCACACACACACACACACACACACACACACACACACACACACACACACAGAAAACGTCCACAATTTCTACCAGCCCCACCTCCCACAGGCCGGCAGAAAGAGGGCGTGTCTGACGTCACGAAGGGCGGAGAACCGGATTCGGCGCCTGGGCTCCGTGGCCAGCTAATGCTGACGCGTATCCTCGTACTGCGCCTGCGCAGGGAGCAGCCGGCGTAGGCGCGTGCGCTCTGCGCAACCTAGAAACCAAGTCGGACAGCTTGGGGTTGAGACGCCGGTGTCGGCGGGTGGTTGGAGTTGTAGCAACTCAGCGGGAGTGAAAGGGGTCCTGGCAGCGACCGGACAGGTTCAGCAGCGGCTGGGGCAGTAAACGCGTGGCGGGCGGGATGGGCCGGCGCCAGGCTCTGGAGCTGTACCGGGCCCCGTTCCCGTTGTACGCGCTTCAGGTGGACCCCAGCGCGGGGCTGCTCATCGTGGCGGGTGGAGGAGGCGCCGCCAAGACCGGCATCAAAAATGGAGTGGTGAGAGCGCAGGGCTACCGGGCCCGGGGCACCGCGGGGGCGGAGGGCGGTTCCGGGGTGACTGGGGGTCGCAGGGGTGAGCCGCACTCGAGCTTCGGGAGCTGCTTATTTCCAGTAAGGAAAACCCGGTATCCCGGGCGCTCGGATGCGAGGGTGGTTGAGGGACTCCCAAAATTAGAGTTGCACAGCGGCCGCTGAACGCCTAAGCTCTACCTCGGGAGCAGTGCTAAGGGGTTTGCCCTGTTCTCTTCCGGGATGCACACACTATTCTGTCTGCCCTCTAGCAGTGGTGAGTGGTGCCTTTGGCCCTTAGGCTAGGTTCTCAAGCTTCATCCTGACGATCTATAAACCAGAGGGTAATAATCCCTGCTTGCTGTACAGATTGGGAACCAAATAAAAGATACGAGGCTCGGGACAGCCCTGTGAACTAGAAGGTACAGTAAGCTGAGGGCTAAGGCGTCAGACTAGGAGATGAGCTTGCCTTGATCTGCTCTCCCTGCACCCCTGAACTTTGTCCATCCTGGTTGCCTCCCACAGCATTTTCTGCAGCTAGAGCAGATTGACGGGTGCCTGAGTGCCTCCTTGCTGCACTCCCATGACACGGAGACACGGGCCACCATGAACCTAGCATTGGCTGGTGACATCCTTGCTGCGGGACAAGATGCTCACTGTCAGCTTCTGCGCTTCCGGGTCCATCAGCAGAAGGGCAGCAAGGCCGAGAAGGCAGGTGAGAAGCTTGGGGGAAAGGGTGAAATGAGGAAGATCATTCGTCTTGGTCTAAAGAAGTGGAACTGGAAGTGGGGTTATGGTGGCAGCTGCAAGCTGGGATGCGCACCTGTCCTACTGTAGTACGGGATCTGTACTACTTAATGTAGAAGACTGGATCCTGCTAACCTGTTTGTGTTGCAGGTTCCAAGGAGCAGGGGCCTCGACCAAGAAAGGGGGCAGCCCCAGCAAAGAAAGGGGGAGCTGAAACCCAGCGCGAGGGGCTAGAGCTCAAAGTAGAAAATCTGCAGGCGGTGCAGACAGACTTCGGCCTGCAGAAAGATATACTGCAGAAAGCTGTGTGCTTCAACCCTGATAATACCCTGATTGCCACTGGAGGGACAGATGGCCATATTCGTGTCTGGAAGGTATGGTTTTAGGGGTCAGGAAGAATGAATGTCAATACAGAAAGTCCAAAAATGTGAGAATATGAATTCGAGTTCTGGAGAACTTGTGAGTGGCCATTAGATGAGAAAAGAGGTGTGGGGATTATAGTGCTCTTGCTGCAGTCCTGGTCTAACCATGGCTTGTCCATAGGTACCCACCCTGGAGAAAGTTCTGGAGTTCAAAGCCCATGAAGATGAGATTGAAGACCTGGCTTTGGGGCCTGATGGCAAGGTGAGGAGGTGGGTTATGGGAAGGGGGTGCAGAAAAGGAAAAAGGATGTGCTTGTGCTGTCTGTGTAGTAAATAGATCTTCTAACTGTCCATCTTTGGAATCTTTATTCCTGACTAGTTGGTAACTGTGGGCCGGGACCGTAAGGCCTTCGTGTGGCAGAAGGATCAGCTAGTAACACAGCTGCACTGGCAAGAGAATGGACCCACCTTTTCTAACACACCTTACCGCTACCGAGTCTGCAGGTATGAAGACCCGTGGTTAAAAAAAGAGGCATAGCCCAGCTGGGAAGGGGAAATGGAGAAAGATGAGGGGAGGGTGGACTGGGGAGGACTGTGGTCTTGTTCATGTTACCGCAGGCCTAACCAGGGTACAGCAGGGCAGAAACCTTCACAGGAAGGCTGGGCAGGTCCTGGAGCTGAACAGCCCTGTGCCCGGCCCCCAGGTTTGGGCAGGTTCCCGATCAGCCTGCTGGGCTGCGACTCTTCACAGTGCAGATCCCGTACAAGCACCTGCAGCAGCACCCACCCTGCTACCTCACGGCCTGGGATGGTTCTACCTTCTTGCCCCTTCGGACTAAGCCCTGTGGCCATGAAGTCATCTCCTGCCTCAGTGTCAGGTGTGAGACAGTACGGGCTTGGCTGGGGAGAGGGGACTTGGGGGAGCCTGGGAAGGAGTCCTGGCCGGGTCCCTGAGGACAGCTGTTGGTAAGTGAAGGTGGCCGCATAGGCCTGTAGGACAGTGTGAACACTTTGTTGTTTGTTGCAGTGAATCGGGCACCTTCCTAGGCCTGGGCACGATCACTGGCTCTGTTGCCATCTACATAGCTTTCTCTCTCCAGGTAATGGGTGGAGGTGGGCACAGCCCCGTGGGAGGCCCGCAGGCCTGCTCTACCCTGTGTGTACAGGAAGGAGCCTGGCCCAGCCTGTAGGGGAAGCCTGCCTGCTGGGGTACACAGCATGTTTCCCAAAAGTTTCCAGGTGGGCCTTCCCTTACTATTTCCTTCCTATCCTCAGCGCCTCTATTATGTGAGAGAGTCTCATAGCTTTGTGGTGACGAATGTGGCCTTTCTACCTGAGAAGAGTCGTGGACCAGAGCTTCTCGGGTCCCACGAAAGTGCCTTGTTCTCCGTGGCCGCGGACAGTCGTTGCCAGCTGCACCTGCTGCCCTCACGGCGTGAGTAGCCCCCACCCCACCTTCAACTGTAGCAAACACTCATCCCTGGGGAACAGAGGCCAGTTCACAGCCGTCCCTCCTCCTGCTCCTTGGACAGAATGGGTTGAGGGCTGTGGTCTTTAAGTGTGGGAAACCCCCTTCCTGCTCACTTCTTTTCCCCACCTGCAGGGAGCGTTCCCGTGTGGCTGCTGCTCCTGCTGTGCGTCGGGCTTATCTTTGTGACCATCCTGCTGCTCCAGAGTGCCTTTCCAGGTTTTCTTTAGCCTGCCTGCTCTCTGGGAATCAGGCCTGGACACTGCCATCATCTAGAGGGGAGTGGAGACCTAGACTCCTATCGCTCACTCCATTTGAGCCCACAACTGAGGAGGCCTCTGATGATGGGTACTACTTTCTCAGTTAAAGCTTGGCTGTGGCCCTGCATGACTGTGGGTCCTGAGAGAGAGCCCTACATTCACCGCCTGCAGATCCACCCAGGGCAGCGGTGTTTGAGTACAGACCACACGACCTGCCTCCTCCTCTCTGCCTGGCAGAGGCTCCACAGCTGAGCATGTCCTTCTCTGGAAACATGTGAAGATGCCCAGGAGCCTGGAGGCACTGCCGCCCTTCCTACAGAAACAATCAGTTTCTCCTCCTCCCCTCACACTCCTTACATGAAGCCCCTGACTTTTGCTGGGGCAAGGACTGGCCTGGCACTTGCTGTTATGACATAAAGAGGCCAAGAAGAAGACTCAGGTAGTAATCTGTGGCTTCAGATGGGTAGCACCAGGCCAGCCAGGCTAAATACGCCGTAAGCTCCTGAATCACTATGCCAGACTTGAGGAAAGGGAAAATGAACCTCAGCCCATTAGGCAAGAAGGGTTGATATTTAATAAACAAGGGAAGACTGAACTGAGACCCCCCCAAATGGTACACTTGTCAGCTCTTTCTGTCCCCAGAGGTGAGCACCTTGAGGTCAAGCAGCTCCTCTGGGTGCTGGAAGATGGCCTTGGCATACTGGTGAAAGAGGCGGCTCATGTAACAGTGCTGCCAGGGCAGCAGGCCTTCCAGGAAGCCGATGTGGCCACCCCGAGCTGTGATAAGCAGTGCAACATGGGAAGAGTGTTGGGCAGCCTGTAGGGGAAAGGCTGGGAGGGGGCCAGAGAGGAGGTCAGGACCCCGGCTCCTGATAGGAACCCAGGGTCTCCTCTCCACTTGTGTTGTGGCCCACGGCCACTTTCCTGGGGCCAAGGCCTCTTGACTCAGGGCACTCACCGTGGTCTGGGGAGAAGGGGTCATCTGCTGCATTGAGGCAGAGCACAGGGACCTGGATGGCATCTACCTTGTTTCTGGGGCTTGACGCTTGGTAGTAAGCAGCCCAGTCTTGATACCCAAAAGCTACAGATGTGTAGCGTGCATCAAGCTGGCGGAGTGTGCGGGCCTGTGTGGCAGAGGTAGTACAGTCTAAGATAATAAAGAACAAGAAGATAGTGGGAGACGACTAATACTGGGGCAGGGACATGGTGAAAGAATATACCTGTATGACAAAGTCTACATCCACCAACTTTTCAATCGCCTTTCTGTTTCTGGAAGACAGTGCATCAAAGTTTGTCTTGACTCCTGCGTCTGACCCAAAGCCCCACAGCCTGGCCTACTACCTCAGTGTGCATGAGAAGATGACAACATGCCTGCACCCACTTCCACTAGCCAAGACTCCTCCTACCTGTCCACAAACCGGCAGAGCGCAGCAGTGAGGGGCTGGTTGAAGAGCAGGGAGTTCAGGGGGGTCTCCAGGGAGTGGGCCGTCTCAAAGGAATCCCAGCATGCAGACAGAGTCAGTCCTGCCACCAGGCCTGCAGCCTTCCCGGCCTGGGCCAGGTAGTTGAGCAGCAGTACCCTGCAGGATTGGATGCAGAGCCATGAGAGAAGAGTTTGCATGAGCGAGTCAGGAGCAGGAAAGGACATGGAGGAAAAAAGAAAGGAACGCTGGGCTCTGGGGTAAGCCTGGGCAACCGTTACCCTCCAAAAGAGATGCCAGTGGCCAGCAGTGGCGCTTGAGGGTAGCGGCGCTTTATGTGGTTCACAACCATCCCCAGATCATCGGTGTAGCTGGCACAATAAGCCCTGTGGGTCTGAGGGCAAATGGGATCACTGGACAGAGAAGGAGGCTGTTGCCAGAGGGAGGAAAATGGGAGGGTCCAGGAGGTGATGGGGAAAGGAAGGAAGGGAAAGTACGCAGGTAAAGCTCAAGGGCCAAGATCTCTAAGGGGAGAGGGTCCAGAGCCACCATGAACCAGGAGGATACTCACCAGCAGCTCTTCCCCACGGCAGCCTCGGTTATTAAACACAACAGCCCTGGGGCACACACAGGTATGTCAGCCGGGCCCTCCCACGAGCCCCCCTTTTGACAATCATCAGACCCCTGCCGAAAGACTCCCTAGAGTACCACGTCAGGGTCTAACTGACTTCTCCTAACAAGTTCTCAGCCGCCCTCTCCTGGGCTGTGCTCATTCTTACCTGTAGCCATCCTTCAAAGCTTGGTCAACCAGGTGCAAGATGTATGTCTCCTGGCTATTGCCACTAATGCCAGGAAGCAGCAACACAATGGGCTGAGTGCTAGGATCAGAGTAGTAATTGTTGTTGGGCTGCTCGGCCCAGTCTAGCATGAACTGGCCTCCATCTGGAGTTCGGAGGACTTCACTGTGGTTTGGGAGAGAGGAGCACACAACAGTACCATTAGGAATTTGACCCACTCCGAGGGTTCACCTCCAGCCTCACCCACACATGAGTCCTGCAACTTACCATCACCAACATCATCTGAAGACTTACTTTACGTGCAACAGTAAGGCTGACCAAGGTGGAACGGGGACATGAGATTATTACCTCCTGGGTGTGCAATTAGCCCTTTGGTACATCCAGTCTCTGTGCCCTCAACACACCGAGGTAGATGGGGCAAAGATTACCTTCACTTTAAAAAAGGTAAATCAGTTTTCCCTACTTGGAGTTTCGCGTTCACCCATTCCGTCCCTTCTTACCTCTGGTAAGGGACTTGAGGCTTAGACTGCACGACGACACGAAAGATGGTTTGCAGCCGTCCCTCAAAACACCATAGCGTTGGGTAGAAAGTCTCCATGGTGAGGGGACAGTGTAGCTTCAGGAACCTCAGAAACTGGGGTCCAGTCACCAGGCGAGGGCTCTGTAATCACACAGCCCACTCTGCCTCACTCCTCTGATTTGGCTAGTGAGACACCCAATGCCAGAGGGTAAGTGACTCCCCTTCCCAGAAGCAGGCCTGATGAACACTGCCAGAAGAGTGAGATACTCAGCACAGCTCAGTCTGGAACGGCTGGGTCACCTCCGATGATGGCTAGAGCCACAAAAATCTCCAGTCCTGGAGTGTCACTTTTCTAGAATTGACTGGGGACTGCCTCCCCCACTCAACTTGTCTCTGCCCCAGACCCATGTGGGAGACAGCAGTAGGTCATACAAACTGCTCTGAAGGAAGGGCTGAGTTCTGGGGAACGGCTGAAGAAGTGCGGCACCATCCAACCTAGGAGCTTTGTCTTGCAGATAAATTACCTACATGGTCATCTTCCTGAGACTCTCTGGCTTCTCCTGATAGGAGTACCCCACTATCTGCATATTCCCACTGTTCCTAATGTGTGGTCACTGCTGAATGTTTCCTCCTACATGTGGGGCCCTTGCTGTTAAAGCTCATTCTTTCCAGGAGGACTAGTGCGAATGTGAACAGACTTCTCTCTGCCAACTAGGGGAAAGGTAATAGCAATGGGCTAACAGGAACAGATGAGGTCAGTGGGCAGAGAGCCCGGACTGTGAACTTCTCTGCCGAAAGTGGGCCTAGGCAAGGAGCGTGCAAGACAGAGGGCCATAGGCTCAAAACAGAAGTTACGCTGCCAAGGAACTTGAGCACCAGATTCTTATCTTTCTTCCTGAAACTCCAAAGCAGCTGGGCAAATAGAGGCTAAGTTAATAATGTGACCTCTGGGCAATGTGCCCTGGACCCTGACCCTTAAACCCTGGGGTAACAGTATGTGGCTACAAGCAGTTACTGGGCTATGCCCAACCTTAGGAGGTAAGGTACGAGTGACAAAATTGTGACTATTAGAGGTCAACTAGTTTGCCCAAAATCACAAAGAAAAGCAAGCAAAAGGCAAGGCAGAATTAATAATTCTATTATCAGTAATCCTTGTAGAAAAATGTATGTTCACTGTGTTCTCGGTGTGAACAGGATGGAATGTTGAATGACTTGCTGAAGAGCATGAAGCCTTCCACAGCTTGTGTGTGGCAGAGTTGAAGATTCAAATCTAGGTCTGTCTAACTGTAGCGCTGTGCCATTTAGTCACTGCACTCTGTTGCCTCCTAACTGCCAAGACGTTGAGTTCCTATCAGTTTATTAAATTCTGGATCAAACAGCTCAGTAGTATATAACAAGGTTAATGTAGGGTTGGGGATATAGCTCAGTAGCACAGCGCCCACCTGGCAAGTGTGAGGTCCTAAGTTCAATTCCTGGTACCAAAAAAAAAAAAAAAAAAAAAATCATAATAATGACAAGGTTAATGAATTAGTGTCTAGGTGTGAGTTACCTTCACAGACCCCTAGCAAAGAGTTCTTGATTCACTTCTGAGAATTAATTAGTAATACACTACTGGCTGCTGTGATTAAATCAGCATTAGTCCAAAGTTATGCTGGACAGCCCAGATTCCATGTCCTCAGGGCCTCCAGAATAGTACCTTTCCTGCATTTTAGCCAGTATTTGGAAGTCAAGAAAAGGTTTGGTAAATAAAGTGGCAGCATGGCTGCTGCAAGCAAAAGACAATGTTAGTTATGGTCAGGTCTGATCTAAAATGACTAACTTTCCAAATCTGATGCATAAGATGAGGCTTACAGAGTATCGTTCGATCTGGATTTTTAAACTTTATTAGAATTTTTATTTATTTAGGTGGTGGGGACTGAACTCAAGTTAAGCACATTCTATACCACTGAGCTGTGTCCCAGGCCCTGTCTTAATTTATAAGCCATGCCAATGTAGAAAGCTTTGAAAATAAAAGTCTAGGTAACACTAGAATCTCCTATAGGTCTTTAAAAAAATATTTTGGTACTAGAGATTGAATCCAGGGCCTCTTGCATGCTAAACATGTGCTCTACACTGAGCTATGTTGCCCAAGCTCGCCCAAACTGTTGGGCTCAAGTGATCCACCTGCCTTGGTCTCCTCAGTGCTGGGATTACAGGTGTGTACCACCATACCTGGCAAGACATTTTAAAGATTTTGACTCAATAGGTTTCTTGTTAGACTCAGCTACCTAAAGCGGATTTTAATAAAAAGATTTAGCTTTTCGTAGATATGTAGATTATATATTTTATGTAAATGTCAGAAAATTTCCAAACTGATCGAAATTAGCCTCTTCAAAATTTCTCAACGCACTGGAATCTACACCTTAAAATGCGGCTGAATGCGCAAGCACAGTTGTGATTATTCATCAGTGAGACATAGCATTCAGGCAGCCCTCAAGGGGAGTAAGAGCCTACTAAGCTGATGGAGGTGGTGCTGAGAGTTGGCCACAACCACAGATGCCTTGGGTTCTATCATTCGGTACAGCCAATGAGAAACTCAGCTAGATCACCGACAAAGAACAGAAAGCAGACAGTGCACATCTGGCACCTCTGGATGCCTTCCACATTACATGGACAGCACCCTTCCAGTGCCCCAAATGGCCCAACAGGCACCGGGAGATGCGGAGGGGAAGCAGAGACTCTCCAAGAGGTGATAATAGCAACTTTCATTTGGGGAGGGTGACCCAGTCATTCAACCTTTCGCCAAGCGCTCAAACCCGGGTTAAGTCTCTCCTGGACCCTGAGTACCCCAAACCCGCCGGCCAGGGCACTGGGCCCGCACCCACCTGGAGCACACATGCCCAGTAGTAGCCCAAGTAGAGAGCAACGCCAAGAGGCAAGAGCAGAGAGAATGTCTCTGTCCAGGTGCCGTTCTGGGGACTCGGAGAGGAACTCGGCATGTTTTGTACTGGTAGCTTCTAAATCCCAGGCCCGCGGCTAACCCTAGCTCTTGAACCTCCACTCTTCCGCCCGCAGGTTGCCGCCGGGCCCGCCCTATACACTTCATTGGTCGGTCTGTGCAGGTCCCGCCCCCGCCCCGCCCCGCCCACCGTCAATACAGAGCTGGGAGTGGCCAGAGAACGGCTCTGGGATGCCAGCGAGCAGCGCCGGGTGTCATCGCAGAGTTCACCCGGAATCTGCAAATGGCCTCCTGCTTCCCGCCCTCCTCTCGCCCTTCCCAGCCTACTGCTTTCCCGGCACCGTTACAAGGGGTGCAGCCCAAGGCCGACCGGCCTCCCCGACAGCTGCCATCTTTCTTTCTTCCATAAACTGTTCCCCTGCCATGGCTGAATCAGGTGGCTTCCTCAAGAGTTGCTACCCACCGAGTCAGACCTGCGAGAGCCACAGCCCTCCCATGGGCATATACTGCTCTGTCACACAGAGTGCGGCCATTCACAGTGACCCTGTGTCACACACTGGGCACAATCACTGTCCAATTGTTGCACAAGTCCAAACTTGCATACTCGGGTTTCAGCTGCTCCGTGGTGACATTCCACGCCCAGGGTAAAGTCACTCACGCAGGCTCGCCGCAGTGTTGCACACGTAGTCATGAACTAACTCCATTTCGTCTGTTTCCATTTGAACCCCTCCCTTTTCTGAGCCACTCTTTTTTTTTTGTATATATATATATATATATACACACACACATATATACATATATATAATTTTTTTCTTAAAAACAAACAAAAAGGATAATGATATAATATTTCAAAAAATAGGAAATTAACTCGTTAGTATATTGCATATTGTTATGTTGAAAATAGTTGTTCAGATTACAAGATTTAGGCATAAAAAATGATCAAATAATCAGACAATGAAAACAATTGTTCTTTTTGATGAACAGAGATTAGTAGTATAGTTATCTAGCTTGTATATATTTACATACACACATATATGTATACATATGCATATATAATCTTTTTCTCTTCTTTCTTTTCTCCTTTCCCAATATCCCAGTTGTTCTTTCCTTTTGAGCACTTTATTTCCCTTTCATTTTCACGGTATCCACAGTACATTTTAGATCTTATTTACTTTTTTTTTTTTTACACTAGGAAGACAATACAATATTTACACATGTGAGTCTGATTTATTTTATTTATGAGTGTGGTCTCTAATTGCATTCATTTACCCATAGAAGCCTCAAGTTTATCCTTCTTTGTAGCTGAGTAATACTCCATTGTATAAAAATACCACATCTTTTTTATCCATTCTGCATTTGATGGGTGTTTGAGTTGTTTCCAAAGTCTGGCTGTTACAAATTGTGCAACTATAAATGTGAGTGCACATAGATTGCTGTAGTATGATGTTTTCAGTTCTTCTGGGGAAATCTCCAGAAGGGGAATAACTGGGTCAAATGGAACCTCTAATCCTAGTTTTTTGATTTCCACAGTGGTTGTACCAGTCTACACTCCTGCGAGCAATGAAGAAGAGTTCTTTTTTCCCCACAGCCTCACATCATTTGTTATTGGTTAACTTCTTGATGTTAGCCTTTCTTTCTGGGGTGAGATGATATCTTTCTGGGGTGTTGTTTTAATTTGCGTTTCTCAAATGACCAATGATGTTGAACACTTTTTCATGTATTATTTGCCATTTGTATTTCTTCATTTGAGAATTGTGTATGCACCTCAGATGGCCATTTTTGGATTGGGTCCCTAAATTTGGGGGGCCTGATTTTTTTAGTTCTTTATATGTTCTGGGCATAAGTCCTTTGTCTGAGGAACATTTGGTTAAAATTTATTCCCATTCTGTGGGTTTTCTTTTAACTTTGCTGGTGATTTCTTTTGATATGCAAAAACATTTTATTAAGATGAGATCCCAGTTGTTGATTTTTTGAAGTACTTGCTGTGCAGTTTGCCTTTTGTTCATGAACTCTTTGCCTACCCCGGGTCTTGAAGATTTCCACCTACCTTGTCTTCTAGCAGATTTAACATTTCTGTTTTAATATTTAAATCTTTGATCTTTGATCCATTTTGACTTTAGTTTAGTACATGGTGATAGGCGTGGGTCTAGTTTTAGTCTTCAGCATGTGGAAAGCCAATTTTTGCAGCACCATTTATTAAAGAGGCGATCTTTCTTCCAGTGAACATGTGTGGCCCATTTGTCAAAGACAAGGTGGCTGAGTGTCTTTGTGGTTGTGTCTGCATCTTCTAATCTGTTCTACTGATCCTCAGGTCTGTTTTTTGGCCAGTACCATGGTGATTTTTATCACAGTAGCTTTATAGTATAATTTCAAGTCAGGAATTGTGATGCCCCCTGCTTTATCTTTGTTGTCCAGGATTGCCTTTGCTATTCTAGGTCTCTTCTGGTTCCAGGTGAATTTTAGGATTCTTTTCTCTAATTCTTTGAGATATGCTATTGGAATTTTGATTGGGACTGCACTGAATCTGTATAACAGTTTTGGAAGTATGGTCATTTTCACTATATTGATTCTTCCTACCCAAGAACAAGGGATATCTCTCCATTTTCTAATATCCTCTTCAGTCTCCTTTTTCTGAGTACTGAAGTTTTCAACGTAGAGGTCTTTTATCTCCTTTGTTAGATTGATTCCTAGGTATTTCTTTCTTTTTTTTTTTTTTTGGATGGTATTGTAAAAGGTATTGTTTCCCTGATTTCTCTCCCAGGGAAGGCTATTGATTTTGAGTGTTGACTTTGAATCAGCTATGCTACTAAATTTGCTTATTCAATCTAGTAGTTTTTGGTGTTTTGGGAGTCTTCTAAGTAGAGTATCATGTCATCTCAAATAACAATAGTTTAGCTGGGCGTGGTGGCGCATGCCTTTAAACCTACCACTCGGGAGGCTGAGGTAGGAGGAGCGTTGTGAGTTCGAGTCCGGCTTGGGCTACAACATGAGCAAGGCTGGCCTGAACTACATAGTGAGCAAGGCTGACCTGAACTACATAGTGTGACCCTGCCTTTAAAAAAATAGGGCTGGAAGTTTGGCTCAGTGGCTTAAGCGCCTGTTTGGCAGGTGCGACTTTGTCAGTTTGATCCCCAGTACCAACAACAGCAAAACAAAAAACAAAACAAAAAAAAAAAACCCACAATAGTTTAACTTCTTCCCTTCCTATCCTTATTCCTTTTATTTCTCTCTCTTGTCTAATTGCTCCAAGCTGAAGTTTCCAGGACCATGTTGAATAAGAGAGGAGACAGTAGACATCCTTGTCTCGTTCCTGATTTTAGAGAGAAACCTTTCAGTTTTTGTGCGTTGGGTGTGATACTGGCCGTTGGTTTGTCATAGATGGCTTTATCAGATTGAGATAAAGTCCATCTATTCCAATTTTCTGTAAGGTTTTTATCATAAATGGGTACTGGACTTTGTCAAAAGCTTTTTCTGCATCTATTGAGATGATCACATGATTTTTGTCCTTGGTTCTGTTAATATGGTATATTATGTTTATGGATTTATGTATGTTGAACCATCCCTGTATCCCTGGGATGAATCCCACTTGATCCTGGTGTACAATCTTCTTGCTGCAGTCTGCTTGCCATATTTATTTGCTGTTTGTATTTCTTCATCTGAGAAGTGTGCATTCATCTCAGATGCCCATTTTTGGATTGGGTGTTTAAATCTGAGAGGACTGATTTTTTTTAGTTCTTTATGTGTTCTCCATAGCAATCCTTTGCCTGAGGAACAGCTGACAAACATTTTCTCCCATGCTGTGGGTTGTCCCTTCACTCTGTTGGTGGTTTCTCTTGCTGTGCAAAAGCTTTTTAGTAGAGATCCCAGTTGTTGCTTCTTTGTGATAGTTTCTGTGCAATCAGGATTTTGTATAAAGTCTTTGCCTACACCAATGTCTTCAAGAGTTTTACCTACTCTATCTTCCAGCAGATTTAATGCTTTTCTTTTAGTATTAAGACCTTTGATCCATTCTGATTTTAGCTTAGTGCATGGTAAAAGATATGGGTCCAGTTTTAATCTTTGGCATGTGTAGAGCCAGTTTTTCCAGCACCATTTATTAAAGAGGCTCTCTTTCTTTCAGTAAATGTGTTTGGCCCCTTTGTCAAAGGTAAGGTGGCTGAGTGTGTCTGTAGTTGTTTCTGCATATTCTAATCTGTCCCATTGATCTTCAAGTCTGTTTTTTTTTTTTTTTTTTTTTTTTTTTTTTTTTTTTTTTTTTTTTTTTTTTTTTTTTTTTTTTTTTTTTTTTTTTTGCCAGTATCACACCATTTTTTATCACAGTAGCTTTATAGTACAATTTCATGTCAGGAATTGTGATGCCCCTGTCTTGCCTGTTTTGCAGGATTGCCTTTGCTATTCTAGATCTCTTCTGCTTCCAAATGAATTTTAGGAATGTTTTCTGTAGATCTGTGGGGTATCTGAGCCACTCTCTTGCAGTCACTTGGAATTCCAAGAGCTACAGCTCTGGTTGCTGAACTTCTTTATGACAAGGGACAAAAACTATCCCCAAGCAACAGCAAGTTCTCCTTGTAGAACCAATCACCCCTGCTAAGTTAGACAGAAATTAATAGGCAGTCAGAAAGGGACAAGGGCCTGTGGGGCATGAGTGCAAAAGACGAGATGCCATATGACTGAAGACAGATCTGAAGACAGCCAGAGCTGTGTACCCACCTCAGAGATAAACAGCAGGTTGAGATTATATTGTAAGTAGCACCACCTGGTTCGGTGAGCCCAGCTAGTGAGTCAGACATGTAATCAGAGCACCCTGACCCATACTCCCATCCTTTTCCAAAGATGTCTTATTGTTTGTATGGCAGTATTATGGAAAACAGGCCAAACATGGGAAGAAACAGCATCAAGGAGTTTATTACACTGGTGGGCTTCTGACTAGGATTCCTCCCAAAGAGCCAGAGGCCCACACAGTGGGGAGTTTCAGGGCTTTTACAGGGAAAGTAAGCCGGGAGGCACAAAGGCAGATTCAGCACATATGACTGGAGGGTTGTTAGGGGAGTCTCAACATTTCAGGTGACATCACAAGGCTATCAGTTATACAAAGCATGGGTTATACAAAGGAAGAAATGTCCTGTTACATTTTAAATTACATTGTAAGGCCATCAGTTACACAAGGACAGCAAAGATGAGTATTTACATAATGGAAGAAGTGTTCTGTTACTCGGCCTGTTGAACATGTCCACTTGGTCTTGGTGGGCATCCTGGGCAGGCTTTTATTCAAAATTTTAATTTTTCCTCTTCAGTCTGTTTGACATCTATCCGTCACAAGGCCAAGTAGTGGGCAAGGTTGCCCCTGCAATACAGATCCTTACTCTGAACCACTTTATTTAACTCTCATACATCAAGCCAATACTTCCCCTGCTCCAAGTCACTCTGAGAATAGGTACTATAGGGTTAGGGGGACACCCCATAGCTCCCCAAATCCTCCCAAACCATTCAAACTAATTCTAAGCTTTTCCTTGTATTGCTGTGCCCTCCTCTGGCTTCTATCTGCCTCGGGAGGGACACCGGTGCTTCCCCAGAAGCATGGTTTGCCTTGCCTCTGATCGCCACGGTAGCTGTGAATAACCTGCAGCCTTTCTTTCAACAGCACTGACTTCTCAGTGTTGTCACTCAGCCATGTCTGTGAGTGAAGGCCAAGGCGCAAATCAGTAGTATGCTAGGGCTAGCTAAAAGCCTGTAAAACGTAAGACTATTTTCACCCATGACTCAGCCCCCCTTAACCCTCTGCGATGTTCTTAAAGTGCTGATATTAACTGACCATCTGCCAGGATGTGCTGTCCCCTGTTTCTTGTCAAAGATAACATATGGTAACATATCGGCCTCCCCGCAAAATGACCTCACCTAAGAAGCTGACACAAATTCCAGTAAAGTAAAGGGTAAAGATAAGACTTTCCCATGTATGACTACCACTGAAAGACAAACTGTTCTAACCAGGTTGTGCTTTTTGCTTTAAATTCTGCTTGCTGTAAAGGCTCAAGGCTGCTGCTCTGAACCTGCCCTGTGTGGAGGATCTCAGGCAGTCCTGTCCGCTTATGATTATTATTATTATTAAAGGCTCCCAAACTTCTGATTTGGCCTTGGTCTCGTTGGTCCCATTTGGTGTCAGACCATTACAGTAGGATGCTCAATTCCTGAAGTGCTCTAGGGCTCACAGATTGAGTTAGAGATTTCGTAGTTTTCAGCGTTTAGATGAAGTATTAGCTTGTAGGGATGCAGTAACAAAGTGCTACAAATCAGGTGACTTCAACAACAGAAATATGCTGTGCACACTTCTGGACACCAGAGGTCAAGATCAGGGCTCCTTCTGAGAGCTGTGAGGAGCTGATCTATGCTTCTTCCTCCGCTTCTGGTGGTTTTCTGACATCTTCAGCAATCCTTGGCTTCAAGAAGCTTCACCCCAATCTCAGCCTCCATCTTCACACAGTGTTTCTCTTAGTCTGTGCTGCTGTAGCCAAATTCCACAGACTGGGAAACTTATAAACAGAAGAAATTTATTTCTTACAATTATGGGAGCTGGGACATCCAAGATCAAGGTGTCAACATATTCAATGTCTGGTGGTGGCCTGTTTTTCATAAATGGTGCCATCTACTTGTCTTGGCACGAAATGGAAAGGACAGAAGGGCAGGAGAACAAAACAAGGAAACTCTGAAGCCTCTTTTATAAGGGAATCAATTTATTCATGAGGGCAAAGCCCTCGTGACTTAATCATTTCTGAAAAAGCCCCACCTTTTCATACCATAACAAGGGGGATGAAATTTCAATACACAAATCTGCAGGATCATTCAGACCATAGCAGTGTTCTTCCTTCGCAAGTCCAAATTTCTCCTTTTGATCTGGACACCAGTCTGGATTCAGATCCCACCCTACCCCAGGATGGCCTCATCTTAATGAGATACATCCACAATGATCGTATTTCCAAATAAGGTCACATCTGAGGCACTGAGTCAGGACTTTAACATATTGAATTTTGGAGGACACAGCTGAACCCATAACAGATAGTGGCAGCAGCTATGTGAGCAGATGGCATATTGGGGCAGGTGGCCCGGCCTGCTATTCCAGGACCCCCAGATGGGGAGTGAGGAAGGAGTGCCGAGGACTCCAGTACATGAAGAAAACTGAGCAGACAGGACCAGAGGGAGGAGTGATGCAGGAGCCCCTGGATGCCGTGACCCGAGGGAGCAGTGGTCAGCAGCACTCCCCCCAGCAAGGAGGACAGATGAGGGTGGCTGGCTGCTGGGACAGATGCTGATGGCGGGTTCTGATGGAGAGGTGGAGGCTGAAGATTCTAAGACCTAAGAGGTCACTGGAAGACCCAAGTCCTTGGGCCAGTGGATGAGGAGGTAGTCTGGTGCCTAGGTGGAGGGACAAACCACGGGGTCAAAAAAGCAACAGCCATGCAATTGCAACATGGCACTACAAAACAACTGGCCCCATGGCCCTTAAAATGATGGCTGTAGCCGGGTGTGGTGGCACACTCCTGTAATCCTAGCACTTGGGAGGCTGAGGCAGGAGAATCATGGCAAGTTTGAGACCAGCCTGGACTACAAAGTGAGCCTGCTACGGTTTATACACTGTGTCAACTTGAGAAGTCTAGAAGTTTAATTAAGTAACTCAGCAGCTCTACATCCTGGGGTGTAGAGCATAAGCAGTTACCTGTTCCTTGTGTCCATTTGAGAAAGTCAGAAGTTTAACTGAGAGACTCAGCAGGGAGCCAGGGTTCTTACTTTGTAAACATCCTCATCCTGTGCAAAGGAAGGCAAGGAGATTTGTGAATGCTACACCACCCTGGGAGGGGTGGGGGAGACTGTCCTGTGTACAATATAAGGGAGGAGAAGAGGCTTGCTTTGGCCCCCTTTTACTCTGGCTGCTTTTGCTCAGCTGCTGCCTTGAAGTGTTGCCCCAGCACCATGCCAATCAGCCTTGGAGCCAGCTGATTATGGACTGAAACCTCCAAAAATTGTAAGCTAAATAAACCTTTCCTTCCCTAATTTTGGGTGTCAGGTGTTTTGTCTCAGCAATGAGTGAAAAGTAACTAAGACAGAGCCCAAGGCCAGCCTGAACCGCATAGTGAGACCCTGTCTCAAAAAGACCAAAAAAAAAAAAAAATGATGGCAGTGACCACACACTCCCACCTGCGCCTCCCCTCACACAGGGCCACTCTTCAGTAACCTGCATAGTGCCAGTCACTCAGTGACCCCTGCCACCAGAAACCAGCATTTGAAGCTCAGTGTCACATGAAAATCACATAACAACTTGGGATGAGTTCATCCAGTCTCCAGGAACATATACTGCTATCACCCACACTGTCACACACCTGGACACTCACACACTGGCCTTCCTCTCTCAAGCCCATACTATCAGTCTGGACACGCAGTCGCACAAAATGCCCCCTACTGTGTCACAAGTTCCTCAGATCCAGGACCATCTGCGCCCATCACAATCACAGGTGCTGACAATAAGTCACATTTTGTTTTGACACATACATTCAGGTCCCTCAGGCAGAGCCAGCGGCATCCACGGAATTGACCACAGTTAAACATTTTTCTCACACACAGCAGCCTCACTGTCTGTTTGTCTCTAGTTGCAGTCTGGTGTCCGTGGTATACCCCTGTAATTTCAGCACTCTGGAGGCTGAGGGGGGAGGATCACAAGTTCGAGCTCAGCCTGGGCAACTTAGGGATTTAGTGACAGCTGGTCATAAAATAATAAATAAGAAAATACATGGGGATGGGAATATAGCTCAGTCCAATGGGTTGGGTTCAATCCTTAGGGCAAAAAAAATCCCCCAAAACCAAACAAAACCCAACTCTAATTCATCCTCTCTCTCTCTCTCCCTCTCTCTCTCTCTCTCTCTCTCTCTCTCTCTCACACACACACACACACACACACACACACACACACACACACAGGCACGGACACACGCGCGCGCGCGTACACACACGCACACACAAGGCTGTCTCCTTGTCTCTTCCCTGGGTCTGCCATGCAGTGACACGCCCCTCCTTGGGGACCGCAGGGAGCCAGCTGGAGCCAGCGGAGGTGCCCACGGCGGCGGGGCGTGGCTGGCGCTGGCTCAGGACTCTGCCCGGCCCGGGCGGCGGCCGCAGCCTGGAGGGCGACGTGGAGGCCACGTGGAGCGGCCGGGGAGGGGGCAGCAGGCGCGGGCGGCGCGACGGCCGGAGCGCGCACGAAGCCGGAGCCGGAGCCGCAGCCCCGCAGCAGGTGGGTGGCCCCGGGGCGGCGGGGAGAGGTGGGGGCTGGAGCGATGCGGGGCCGCGATGCGATGCCCGCGCCAGCCCCCGGCCTCGGCCTGAGAGGCGGTGCTCCAGCGGGCTGGGGGAGGCAGGACTCGAGCCGCATCTGGGGACGCGGACCGGAGGGCAGGGAAGGGCCGAGACCCACTCAGGTGTGCTTCCCTTGGCCGCCGCCTCCTCCTTTCCTGGGGGCAGCGGCGCACCAGAGGGATAAATCGAGGCAGAGGATGCAGTCCCAAGACTCAGTCTGAAAAGGAATGGATGCCCTGTAGGTGCGGCGGCCCGGAAAGACTGAGGCAGGAGCCGAATGACTGACGGATGCTGTATGAGAGGGACACTGGGTGGGACATTACACCGGGAATGTTAAAGGCCCCGCCACAACCTCTGAAACGCTGGAGGAGCATCTGCTTACGGCCAGCCACGTAGCCTGCGTTAACTCGTAACACCCTGCCCCGGCCTCTGTGAAGCAGGTACTGCCATCCTCCTTTTTAAAATGAAGAGCCAAGGGATCAGAGGGGTTAAGACACCTCCTTAGATCACACAGCAGGATTTGATCAGAAGTCGAACCCCAAATCTGAGCTCTGCTTTCATGTGCTAGTGCAAAGGCTGAAACAAATCTGAAGTCCAGTGATTGTGTGAGTGTGCAAGTGTGAGTGTGTGTGTATAACTGAATAACTTCATGGGATTACGATTGCTAACTAACAGTTACGGTGGCTTTCGTGTCTCTCTTAGGGTAGCCAATGTACGTGTACATTGTGAGGATAGGAAATGCTTAGAGACATTTTTATTTGACCAGCCGTGGTTCAATAACTGCTTTGTTTCAGTTGCTTACCAAAG
The DNA here is from genome assembly GCA_004363535.1 of Dasyprocta punctata. Lineage (NCBI taxonomy): Eukaryota > Metazoa > Chordata > Mammalia > Rodentia > Dasyproctidae > Dasyprocta > Dasyprocta punctata. Next base: position 26,729 of record RJWM01015413.1, read on the forward strand.
GTTTTGTACATGCTTGGAAATAGGCAAGTTTGGGCCAATCACAGTACACCAACTTCCTTACACATTACATGCGGTACTGGCCTGCCTGTCTTTAAATAACGGAGGCGGGTTCCTGGCACTGACAATGTCACAGCTGGACTTGGTAGTTAAGAAAGTATTACACCCTAAATCCATGTGCAGTTATTTAAAGTTTTAAGGTGGATTATAACCAAATGTAAGGGTGACCAAGAGAGTCCAGGATATTCCAAGTTGAAGATGGAACAGGTTGGGCAAAAACCCTGAAAAGTAAAAGAGGAGTATTTTGGGAGATTCTGGTATCCCTCAGTTTTAAGCTGAGCCTTAGAGTAATGGAGCGCCAAAAGATGAGTCAAAATAACTTAATGTCTGACTGTAGAAGACCCTGAACACTCTGACAAAGACTCTGGACTGTAATAGATATAGGGAGCCATGAAGCAGTGGAATTCTAGCAAATGAGCATATAAAGAAATACCAGAGACAAAAAACTATATTTAATGTCTGTAAGAATTAATTTACAACCCACTTAATATTCAGTTTAACTGTGAGGTAAACATCACTATCTCCACCAAGCAAGCAAGATAATAACTGGTTTAGTGGGGATAATCAGTGGACCCAAGGACACAGGGACAGTCAGCGGTGGAGGTGGCAGCCGAAGGTGGTTCTAGCTGGTTCTAAATCTCTGCTCTCTGACTGCCACACAGACTGGATAACTGGTTATATATCGGAGGGACACATACAACCAAGTGGCAGTATGACAGGAACTCATGTGGGTCAGGTTCAGATCAGGTGTGTAACTCACAGGGCCTGCTTCCAGAGTGACTGAGTTTCAAGACTCAAACATTTGACTAAGCACAGGGAGGGGCTGCCTCAGAACAAGGTCCGTGCAACTGCACGGGCTGCACATGTGGCACCAGCCCTTGCAGGATCTGTGTCTGATTACTACAGTGATTTAATAAACTCCCAAACTGCAGGGGCTTAACTGGGTGCGGTGGCACACGCTTGGGAGATTGGCAATTTGGGAGGCTGAAACCGAAAGATCACAAGTTTGAGGCCGGCCTGGAATACATAGTGAGAGCCTGTCTCAAAATCAAAAATAAAAAGGGCTGGGGTATAGCTCAGTAGTAGCTCGCCTAGGTTCAATCCCTAGTACCGCTTAACAAGAAAACAAAACCCCTGAGAAGCTTGACTCTACTCGTGAGCACTGCCTGGGCAGGGCAGGGCAATGGAGACATCACATGTGTGCTCTGTGTTGGGTGGGGCGGCCCCAAGGCTGGGGACCCGAGTTGGTGAAGGTTCCCCCACTTTGTCTGTCTGGTAACGATCTGGAGGTTCCCCAGGTTTTGCTGTCCCTAAGTAGTTTTTCCACATGGTTGAGCAAGGGAGGAGGAAGAAGGGACGGAGGGAGAGAAAGAGAGAGAACCAGACCTGGCAGTCTGTAGCATCATTTCAGCAATTTACAGGGGACAAGTCACAAATAAGAGGAAGAATTAGACACGGGAATTTGCAGATACATTTTTGGAAGCACCACGTTGGCCTAATGCATGAGCAGGTCAGTGGGGCCAGAAGGTGCTCCCCCTTTATACCCGAAATTCAGTCCGTGGAGTCGCAGATGTCCTCTCCCCAGAGGTGACTGCTGCTGGGTGACATGCACAGCCCAGGTAATAAGTTTTGACAGCTCTGAGGGATTTAAATCACTCTGTGTCTCCTGTGGCCTGGGCCCTAGCAGTGAGCAGATGGGTAGGAGACAGCAGTTTGAAGGGGACCCAAGTGGGAATGCCGGGAGGAGGGTGTGTGTGAAGCCACTGCAGAGCCATCCAGGACAGCTTGTGGGAGGAAGAGGCAGCATTGTGTAATGGCACTGCGCTTGACAGACCGGGGATCCTGCAGGCCACACCTGGGCAGTGCGCTGGGCCACCCCGAGCTACAGATGGGAACCTGGGACAGACAAGGCGTTTGAACTCGGGCAGCCCCAGGTTAGGTAGAGCTCAGGCCCCTGAACTTTGGCCTTAACCACTTTGCTAGCAATTCTCTCTCTGTCTGTCTCCACACCACCCCACCCCAGTGCTGGGAATTGCATACAGGGCATCATACCCCAGAGTTACATACCCCAGCCCTTTTTATTTTTTATTTTGATTCAGGGTCTTGCTGAGATGCCAGACTGGGCTCAGACTGGTGATCCTCCTGCCTCAGCCTCTCCAGGAACTGATATTACAGGTACATGCTATTGTGACCCACTTTGCTTCTCTATTTTTCTCTTAATATTTTTCACTTCATTTTATTTTGTTTTGTTTCAGTACTGAGAATTGAAGTCAGAACCTTTGCACTGAGCTACATTGCCAGTTTTTTAATTTTTTGTTTATTTTGAGACGAGATCTCACTAAGTTGCTAAATTGCCCAAACCGGGCTTGAAATTTTGATCCTCTGGCCTGAGCCTCCCAGGATGTTGGGATTACAAAGGTGCACCACCACACCCGGGTTCTCTTGACTGTTTTAATATCTCCTTATATATTTGCAAGCCTTAAGGGGAAAAAGAATAAGTAATTCTACCTCCAACTCTGAGGCTAATGATAAGATAGTGCCTTACTTATGGTAGGTATTTAAGAAACAACACAGAAATGCATCGAAGAGGTAGCTCAGTGGTAGTGAACTTGCCTAGCATGTGGGTTCAAGTCCCAGTCCCACAAAAGGTTTTTTTTTTTTTTTTTTAAGAAATGAATGTTTATATTATCGTGCAAACATATCAACACTCACCTTCCTGGGGATGCTTGGCCTCCTGACACTGGCTCTTCCTGGGTTGCTCAGTCAGCTTCCCACCACTGGAGCACGTGCCTGGAGTACCCAGCAGTGAAGAGAAAAGGGGTGTTTGGGCTTTGCATTTGGAGCCTCCAGTTCAGTCTTGGTTCTCTTGCTTTTGGGCCTGTGGCCAAGCAGCACATCGTGGTAGGGAGTATGTGCACAGCAAAGCTGCTTGCCTGTGGCTGGAAGGGAAAGAGGAAGAGACCGAGGCTCCACAGTGCCCTTCAGAACATCCCCAGGGACCCCAAACCTCCACTAGGGCCCAGGGTTTTGAGGGGACGCTCCAGATCCAAAATGAAGCCCCACAGAACCCTCTGTGGTGTCCTGGCCAGGGTCCACAGCTCCTGGCTCTCTTCTGACCTCTGCGGGCCACTCAGCCCTCTCAGCCACTATGACCCTCCACTGAGCCATCTTCTCGCCAACAGACTCTGGATACAGAGAAGTGGGCCTCTTCCAACCACTCCCACCTGGCCGCTCGGGCCCCTGGGAACAGGTCCTTGCTGCTCACCTTCCTGAAGATGACCCCTGCACATCTGCATGCTCAAACCCCATCAGCGTGCCTGGGGTTTCTAGTGAGACCACCATCCTCACCCCTCCCCTGCTGAGGCTGGGGGCCACCTAGGAGCCTCCAAACCCTTGCTGTTATCACTTGTCGCCTTTAACTTGACTAAGGGTACCTTTCACGATACAGAAGTGTGGAGTTTTTTTTATTTTTTTATTTTTATTTTTTGGGGGTAGTGCTGGGGATTGAACCCAGTGCCTTATGCATGCAAGGCAAGAACTCTACCACTGAGCCTCATCCCCAACCTGACAAGTTTGGATTTTTGACATGTAAATCACCCATAGTTTTCCTTTAAAATTTATGAGTTTAAAATATTTATCGTCTTGATGGCTCTGTTGTGTAGTATGATTTGCTTGACTATTACCTAAATGTTACACGCTCAGATTTTTTTTTTTTTAATAATATCATAGCACAGCTAGCCGGGTGTGGTGGTGCACGTCTTTAATCCCAGCACTCGGAAGGCTGAGGCAGGAGGAGCATTGTGAATTTAAGGCCAGCTTGGGCTACAAGGTGAGCAAGGCCAGCCTGACCTACGTAGTGCGACCCTGCCTCAAAAAAAGTGGGGCTGTGAGTTTCACTCGGTGGCTTAAGTGCCTATCTGGCAGGTGTGAGGTTGTGAGTTCAATCTCTGATACGGGGGAAAAAAAATAGCACAGCTACATACATCTCCAGTTTCTTTTCCAGTTGCATTCTTCTTTATGCACAGCCCAAAGTGATATCGTTGGGTCAGAGTTTTCTGGCAGTTAATACACATTTGCAGATCGTTCTCTTCAGTTCAGTTTGTAGTTCCACGCACAATATACATTCATGCTCACTGGTTCAATATCTTTAATAGTTACAGAACTATTAAAGGTTTTCTATTTCTTTTTTTCTTTTCTTTTCTTTTTTTTTTTTTTGGTACGGGGATCAAACTCACAACCTCACGCCTGCCAGGCAGGTGCTTACACAACTGAGCTAAATTCCCGGCCCCAGAAGTTTTCTATTTCTTTTGCATCAGTTTTGCTAATAGATTTTTCTAGGAAATTGACTATATCTTCTGTTTTCAATCATGGTTATTTCTGTAGTTTTTTCCCCTGATCTTCCTAATATTGCTCATTCTAACACTGCTTTTTCTCTTGTTCTTAAAAATTGTCAAAGTTTGTCTATCTTATGAGGGTTTTTTCCAATACTGAGGATCAAACCCAGGGTGCCCTCCCCTAACACTGAGCCACATCCCAAACCTTTTTAGTTTTTTGTTTTGAAACAGGGTCCTCCTAAATTTCTCAGTGTCAGCCTCAAACTTGCAATCTTTCTGCCTCAATGTCCTGAATAGCTGGGATTATAGTCATGAGTCAAATTTTATTAGGTCTTTTTAAAGAAACAATCTGTTTGCCTCTGTTTCTCCTCTCTACTGTATTTTTAATTTCTGTTATTTTTATTCATTTAAATTTACTCCTCTTATCCCAGCACTCGGGAGGCTGAGGTAGGCGGAGCGTTGTGAGTTTGAGGACGGCTTGGGCTACAACGCGAGCGCAAGGCCGGCTTGAGCTACATAGTGCAACCCTGCCTCAAAAAACCAGGGCCGGGAGTTTGGTTCAGTGCCTTAAGCGACTGCCCCGGCAGGCATGAGGTTGTGAGTTCAATCCCTGGTGCCGCAAAAAAAAATAAATAAATTTACTCCTCTTGCTAGCTTCTTGAGTTGGAACTATAGCTCATTAATTTTTAGCTTTTCTTATAATAAAAGCTTTTAAGTTTGTACATTTTCCCTGCTGCTTCAATATTTTTCAATTCTAAGTATTTAACAATTTTCACTATTTCCTTAGTAAGCATATATAAATATGCTTTATAAATTTTCAAATGCATGAGATTTTAAAAATACTTTTGTATTGATTTCTCATGTAATTGCATTTTGATCAAATAGCCTGAGAGTGATTCTTTGATGTCAACTGAGCTGTACTCTCTGGCCTAGTACTTGTCAGTTTTTATAAATATCCCATGTTTAAACTGGGCATGGTGGTGCATGCCTGTAATCCTAGCACTCAGAGGACTGAGACAGGAGGATCACCACAAGTTTAGGCCAACCTGGGCTACATAGTGAGTTCAAGGCCAGCCTGGACTACATAGTAAGACCCTGTTTAAAAAAAAATCCCATGTATGCTTGAGAAGAACATGTTTTGCCAATTGATTGAAATGAGATTCTGTGTTTGTTCATTTGCTGAAGGTTATTAAGCTTTAATCAAATTTTCTATAGTAGCCGGGCATGGTGGCTCACGCCTTTAATCCCAGCACTCGGGATGCTGAGGTAGGCGGAGCGTTGTGAGTTCGAGGACGGCTTGGGCTACAACGCGAGCGCAAGGCTGGCCTGAGCTACATAGTGCGACCCTGCCTCAAAAAAAAACCAGGGCCAGGAGTTTGGCTCAGTGCCTTAAGCGCCTGCCCTGGCAGGCGCGAGGTTGTGAGTTCAATAGTTTTACTAATTTTTAGTCTGCTTAATACTGAGTGAGATATGCTAAATTTTCCCACTATAGTGACAGATTTGGTTTTTCTCCTTATACCAGCTTTTGTTTCAGATATTTTGAGGCTATGGTATTAGGTGTACACAAATTCAGATTTATTATGTTTTCCTACAAAGAATTAAACTTTTTGTCATTTTATAATGGCCCTCTTATAATCTTTATTTCTTAACTGATGAGTTTATATAATTTATACTTATGATTATTGAGATACTTGGATTTATTGCTAAAATCTTATTTTATAATTTCTATTTGCCTTTTTTTAAAATTCTTTTTGTTTTTTCTTTTATCTGTGTGTGTGTGGGGCGGGTACTGGGGATTAAACCTAGGGCCTTCACACTGAGCTATATCCCAGACCTTTTTCATTTTTCATCTTATTATTTGTTCATTAGACAGGGTCTTGCTATATAGCCCAGGCTGGCCTCAAACTCATGGTGAACCTCCTGCCTCATTTTTTATTTTGAAACCGGTTTGTCTCTAAGTTTCCTAGGCTAGGCTGGAACATGTGATCTTCCTGCCTCAGTCTCCAAAGTAGTTGAGATTGCAGGTGTGTGCCACAATGCCCAGCTTTTTTTTAATTTCTTTTTTTTTTTGTCTCATTTTCTACCTTTGTTTTGAATCAGTTTCTTTAAATATTCCATTCATTTTTTTCTCTAGTGGCTTGAGTTTCCACGTTCCATTTCTACTTCTTTTTGGTGATCATTCTGAAATTTTAAGTATATATTTAGCAAAGTTAATCAATTTGTCTACCCTCTTCTCAAACAACCATTTCATCTTACATGCTGTCCGGTGTTATAGTTTAGACTGCTGTACCTTTTTTGGCCCCATATATTAACATAATTTTCATTAACAGTCTGCGTTTGTTTAGATTTACTCACATATTTTCTGATTTCTTTGCTCAACACTTTCCCTTGTGTTTCAAATCTTCTTTCTAGGATACTTTCCTTGAAATACATACCTTAGAATTTCCTTTAATGAAGGAATGTTAGCTAGGTGTGGTGGGTGGTGCACGCCTGTAATCATAGTACTCTGGAGGCTCAGCCAGGAGGATCAACTGCAAGCTCAAGGCCAGTTTGGGTGACATAGTGAGTTCAAGGCCAGCCTGGGCTACATAATGCATTCAAGGCCAGTCTAAACTATACAGTGAGACCCTGAGTTATGTTTCCCTTTGTTCGGCACTGGTGGTGGAACTCAGGGCCTTGGGTGTGCCAAGCACCCTCTCTACCACTCAGCTCCATCCCAGCATTGAAAGGGAATTTTGCTGAGAGCAGAGTTCTAAACTAGCAGTTTCCTCTGCCTCTGAACCCGTGCACATCCCGTATCACTGCCCTGGGTAACCACTTGCTGTGGAAAAATGAGCTGTCACTTTAATTACTTTTCCTCAAAGTGATTTGTCTTTTCTATTTGGTTACTTTTACAGTGTTCTCCTCCTCTCTGGTTTGTGATTCAGAACAGTACACCTGGGTGTGTTTTTCTGTTTGTTTAGTCTGGGTTGGATTGTTGAACTTTCTGATTGACATAGCAGTGATTTTCAACCTACTGGAAAAAACTCAGCTATTATTTCTTCAAATAACTGCTTCCATCCAATTTTATCTGTCATTGCCTCCGTGCCACTTAACCTTTATTTATATTTCTTTTATCTTTAACTCAGTGAACTGCATTCTGGATAATTTACTTGGATCTATATTCCAGCTTATTCATTCTCATATCAGCTGTGTCTAATCTGTTTCGTTTACCTGCTGCATTTTTCAAGATAAACTTTTATGTCTAGAGATTATATTTTGTACAACTTTAGTCAGTCACTTTTATGCTCTCATTTCTTTCTCATACTTGCAAGCATCCTTTTAATTCCTTACAACATCCAGTATACTTACTTCATATTCTGTGCCCAAGAATTCCACTATAATACTTACTCTGTGCAGGCCTTGTCTTGCCCACTGTTGTTTCATTGACTCTTAGCCAACGTCATGTTTCCTTGTATATTTATGACTCTTTGACTGCGAGTTCACATTTCTTAAAACTTGACCAGTGGAAATTCTTTGAGGCCTCAGCTACAGTTGAGTTCCTTCAGAGAAAATGTATGTTTTCTCCTGTGGCCACTATCAACTGGTTATACTTCAGAATAAATTGTCTGCCATAGGTTTTTTGGATCATAGGTAACCTTAATCCAGGCCACACATCACATTAGACCATTCTCAGGGAAGATTTGATTTTTTCCCTTTTACTTAGCACCAAAGTCAAGAGAGACAAGAGTCTGTGTCGCCCTTTGCCCTGGCTGTCTTTGGCTCACCCTTGTACGTGTGCAGTTATTTGAAATCCCAGCATTCTACAGGAACTTTCTTGACTCTTTACCGAGTGGGCGGGCCCAGGTTTATCTCCGGGCTCATGCAGGCAGCTCAAGTTTGCATGCCTGGCGCACGTGAGGCTGATGTCAAGCTCACCTTTCACCCAGATTACAATTTCCGCTGTGCTTTTTGTACACTGTGAATTGCTTGCCAACTCAGTGCATTCAAAAGGGTACTTTCTATTTTTATCCAGCCTCGTAGTTACTTTCTTCGGGACCCTTATTATTGTAATCTGAGACATGGATGTCTGGATGTTTTGCTTACCCATCCTGTCACCGGTTGTGTCCCTTTGAGGGTTCCATGTTGATGTGGAGACCTCACTGCCTTGAAGAATTCCAAGACCTTGTCTTCTTTCCTAAGAACAATAACTCAAAACCCAAGGGCCTACTGTGCCAGCTGCTGCTGCTGGCCACACTTCGAGCAGCCGCGGTTTACCAACCTTGTGGCCACTGGGGCTTGTAGACACCGAAAAACTGTGTGTATTCACTATAGCTTGTGGGGCCAATCATATGCATAGAGAAATGAAGGCAGGTCCTGTGAGTGCACCTCTTTGTTTTGCTGAGTCTTGCTCAAGGCAGGTCAAGATAGCAGAAGTTTTGTTGGTTTATCTCTCCAGATCCACATGCTTCCCTGCGCCAACCCTCATCTCTTAGGAGACTGATGTCCCCCTGGCAGTAGTTCTGGACCTCTTGGGTCATGGAATTCTTGGGGGAGCTGGTGAAAGCTATGAACCTTCCTCTAACAAAATTCATTCCAGACAACATGTAGGGCACCGTGTCAGAGAGTTCCTTATCCTCTGCTTAGACCACTGAACAGCTGATGGTTTTTATTCCCAGAGATGGGCCTGGGGTCTGAGGCCTCAGCTCTGGTAAGCTTCTGCTCCCTTGGAAGCTCATTATTTGTCTATACACCTGGGACCAATCGGAAAGCTTTGTTCTCTGTGTTTTCAATAGATCTATTTTATATTTGATTTCATATAATTAATTATGATTATAGTTTTTGTCTGTATTCCTATACAATGTAGATCTAAGGGGAAGTTTTGTTTGTTTGTTTGTTTGTTTGTTTTTTTCTTACTTTACATTGAGCTGTGGTTCTCCTAACTGCTAAGCAAACAGCAGCTCCTGGAGCCACTGTTGGTTTGATCCCCATGTGCTGTTCAGTCTGAGTGTGGACTCGGAGTGTGTACCGGGTATGGACGTTTTCAAGGAGTTTGAGCCCCTTTGGATTTGTTCTGCCATTGGATTTTAGTAAGTGCAAGCTAACAATCTGTCACCCTTTTGGCCTCTCTGTTGAAGTCTTGGTCTTTATATGACTCCTCATATTTCTAATCTGGCCGTTTGGTTCGCTGAGCTTTTCTTCTGTCTGTGAAATGAGTGGCCTGAAGGAGGACAGGATACTTCAGTTGCACCTCTCAGCATCCCAGGGGCTTGCATGGGCTGCAGCGACGGGGAGCCCTGTCCCCAGTGCTGCTTCCACCAGGGCAGCTCAGCTTTTATGCACTTTATACACGGAGCTGGAGTAGGATTTATTTCGAGCAAAATTCCTGTCTTAGTTACTTTTCATTGCAGGGACAAAATTCTCAACAATCACAAGTTAAAGGAGAAAAGGTTTATCATGGCTCATAGTTTGTAGAGGTTTCAGTCCATGGTCAGCTGACTGCAAGGCAGGGTGGCGTGGCCGAGGAGAGACAGTCCGACAGCAGCCTGTCACTCCATATCTCACCCAGGCTACAAGCCTATTGGTTGGTGCCACCCATATCCGGGGTTCGGCTTCCCATTATTCACATCCCTTCATCTATATTCCTACACCCTAGATTCAGCCATCTCCAAAAAGCCCCAGCTATGAGCACATGAGGCTTTGGGGCAACCTCTAGACACAAGCCGTAACAGTGCCATAGATCACTGATTGCTGTGCAGGAGTCCTCCCCGAGGAGAGGTCCTGGCCACTGGGCTGCAGGCAAAGACAGGGAGAGAAGGCATTTATTTCTGACCCAACTGATCCCTGCAACTGTAGCAGACGCTCTTTCCCCGACCTCCTAATTCTGCTCCTTGCTCCTGCCCCAGGGAGGATGTTACCTCGGATGGTGAGAGTGTTAATGCTGCCGCTACTGCTGAACGCCCTGGCCCACGCTGCTCCCAAGGATGGAGCCACAAGGTAAGGGGACTAGGAGGACAGGACCATGGGCTGGGGTAGGATGAGTCTCTGGAGAACCCATGGGTATGGAAGACCCCTTGCGGGGCCAGGAAACTTGGGTGATCTCTGTATGACCCCACCCCAACCTCCTGCTTTGTGCCTGTCAGAATGTCACAAACTGCGGTGCGAAGTACCGGGAAGAAGCTAGAGGTCAGGGAAGGGGTGCAGTCCTGTAATCAAGTACCAATAGTGGGAATGCAGGTCATCAGTACACCATTTCTATTTTATTAGAATTGCCCTCCGGAGGTGTTGTGCTGTACAGAGGATATGCTTGGTAGGAGAGGAGACAGATGCAGGAAGAGCTGCCAGGGTTGGCAGCAGTGACCAAAGTAACTGCAACAGATCTGGCCTGATGTGTGGCCCGTACAGAAGTAGAAGCTCAGTTTGAGCTTTGGAGACTGGTCAAGAGATCCTGAGAAAACTGAAACCCCCAAACTGATACGTATGTCCTCGGCTTGAAGAAAAGAGGCATCTGTGTCATGGAGTGAACTGGGTCTGTGTAAACCTGGTGGTGCTACCAGGCTGCACCAGAGATCCCCCCTTGGCTCTCGGCTGTCACAGCCCACGTTCTCCCGCCATTCACTAAGCTTCTTCTTGGGCCTCCAACTTGTGCATAGCAGATGTGGCTTCACTTGACCTCAGCCTCACCTGATATTTTCTTTGGGTTTCACTTAAAGTTTAAAGGAGGCATTTCAGAGAATCTGAAGAAGTGAGAAGACCAGAAGGGCCTCTTCCTCACAAGATTTTTGGGAACTTGAGGGAGCGCCTCCTCTGGGCCCGGGAGGGAACTGAGCCAGGAGCTGGGGTGGAGGCTGGCAGGCTGGTCTCAGGCAGACTCTCTGCAAGGCTGGTCCTTTCCTCCTCCTCCAGGCAGGACCTTGATATGCAGCCCCAGCCCCTGACCAACCCCTTCCAGCCTGGGTCAGAGCAGCTCCGGTGAGTAGCTGAGCTGGCGCCTTGGGTGTGCAAGCCAGGCTTGGGGCCTCAGACTGGCACCTCCAAAGCTGATTTGCCCCTTCTCCAACAGAGTGCTGCAGCACCACCTAAAGGGACTAGAGAGGATGGAAGAGGACCCAGAGCACATGAACCGGGAACAGGGTAAGGGGCCGTGGAGGTGGAGCAGGCCTAGGACACTCAGGGCAGCCAGAGCTGAGCCTAAGAGCTGGCTGCCCCACTGACTCCTGCCTTCTCTACCTTTTTTTTTTTTTTGGTACCGGGGATCAAACTCACAACCTTGCGCCTGCCAGGCAGGCACTTAAGCCACTGAGCTAAATCCCTGGCAAATCCAGATCACCATGTTTTTTTGTTGCTGTTGTTTTTTGGTTTTTTTTTTTGGTACCGGGGATCGAACTCACAACCTTGCACCTGCCAGGCAGGCACTTATGCCACTGAGCTAAATCCCCGGCCTTCGAGCTGGTCTTGACACCTCTTCTAACCCAGCTTCTCTCTCCAGTTCTCCTCTACCTCTTTGCTCTCCACGACTATGACCAAAGTGGCCAGCTGGATGGGCTGGAGCTGTTGTCCATGCTGACAGCTGCTCTGGCCCCCGGAGCTGCCAACTTCCCTGTCAACCCGGTAAGCTCTGCAGGGGATCCAGCTCCTTGGTGTTTTGGTCTTTCTCATCATGACTATGGATGGATCTCCTGTAAAAGGAGGGCTGAGAGCCTGCATGACAGGGGAGGGGGGCACTGAGCAGGGAGACCCCATGGTGATTCTGTGCTTCCACAGGTGATCCTGGTTGTGGACAAGGTGCTTGAGACCCAGGACCTGGATAGGGATGGGCTCATCTCCCCTGCAGAGCTCATCACCTTCCCAGCAGAGACCCTCAGGGACACAGAGCCCACAGAACCCTTCGCTCCAGCTCCCCAGGAGACACAGGCTGTGGAGGGGCAGGCCCTGTTAGCAGAGAACCCCATGAGACAAGAAACTCAGCAGGCTCTGGCGCCCAGAGAAGAAGCTGGGGGCCAGGAAGAGGCCAGGAGGGACTCCCTGGAGCCTGTTCATGAGGCTGGGGATCAACCAGGGGCTGAAGCAGACACCCTAGATCCCAAAGTGAGGATTAGGGCACAAGTTGAGGCTGAAGAAGCCCCAGGTTCCAGAGGCGATATTGGAAGGCAGGCAGAGGCCAAGAATAATGAGGCAGGAGCCAAAGAGCTTCTAAGGGAAACTCTGGTGTCCAGGAATACCCCAGATGAGCCTGAGCCTCATAGCATTCAACTGGAGAATGATGAGATATGAACCTGAAGGATACAGGCTGGCACCCCTCAAAGTCTCAGCACCAGGATGTAAGCCTGAAGGGGGTGGTGTGTACGCTGGGATGAGGACCTGCTCTCTGTCACCTTTCTGACACCAGCAGGTGCCAGGTCTGCCTGTGCAGCTCAGGGAGATGCTATATGAAAGGGCAGCTTTGGGGCCCAGACAACTAATAAAGGATAAAATGAATTCATCCGCTGGGCCATCTGTCTACTGGTCCAGCTTGTCTGGAAGCCTTGAGGGGTACAGGGGGTTAGGGACTAGACAGGCCTCTTAGACAAAGATTCAGCTTTCCCAGTGTTCCTGGGCCCAGGGGTGCTGGGACAGCAGAGCCTATGGCACTAGGTACAGCAGATACAGACACCCCATGAAGAAGGTTATTCTCGGGGGCTGAAAACCCTCCTGTTCTTCCTGCACCTGGTATTCGGACACGCTATGCCCTCCTGCAGCTCAGGACGGATGTCTCTGTATCTGTCCCCTGTGCTAGGTAATCTGGAGGAACTGGGGATTGAACCTAGGGTCTTCATAATGAGTTACATTTGCTGAACACCCCCCCACACCCCACTGTTCTTTAATTTTGAGACAAGTCTCACTAGGTTGCTAAGTTGCCCCCAGCTGGGCTTGAACTTGATCTTTTCTTGCTTCAGCTTCCTAGAGTGCTGGGATTGTAGGTATGTAACAGCACACCCAGCTCCAGTAACACTAACAGGAACCACTTCTTTCTTTCTTTTTTTCTTTCTTTCTTTCTTCTTTTTTTGGGGGGAGGGGGGGAAGCCTAGAACAAATCAGCCACTCCTCCTGCCCCAACTCCCATACTGGAATCAGCTCCCAATTCCAATAGCCCACTGGGATATGACCTCCCCGAAGGACAGCAGCATTCTGTGGCTGGGTCCCATTTGTGGCTGAGGCATTACCTCAACTGCAAGATGCGGCACTCAGTTAACCTTGCCTTAACTGCAAAGTGGGAGAAGGGATTTTCGGACTGCCCAGCAGAACCACATAGTCGGCTCCCTGCCCACTGGCCTGACATTTGCTCAGCCATGGGGACCCCAGCTTCTGGTTATTTGGCTGTGGGATGTGGGGAGCTACGTCTCCTTCCAGCCAGGAGGCCCAGAGTCTCCCCCTCTCCCCACCTCAGCAGCCGCCTGCATTTGGGACAGCCGGTGGCAAGGCTGCTGTGGCCAGGCAGAGGTAATACCTCCTTTGGGCCTGGGTGGAGAGATTAATTTGGGGAATGGAGAACAAGACAGAGGGCTGCAGTGTCAAAGCCTCAGGAATCTCCACCAGAGCAGTTCAGATATCAAGTGGCACCAAGAGATGGCCAGAGGAAGCTGGTTCAGAGGGAGGAGATTTATTAGCTCTGAGGCTCTGCAGACATGGCAGTGAAGGTACAGACAAAGACATGGGACACTTGCGAGTCCTTCCCATAGCCTGCATCTGCCCAGGAGCAGGGCAGCCTGGATGCCAGCCTGGGTGGAGGGGAAGGCTGCAGTGGCCTGCGATGCCAGCCTCCACCAGGGACGGTGAGCATGGCGCCTCCTGCCACACGACACTCACACGATGCCATCGAACCCCTGCAAGCCACACTTCTTGCCAGCCACCTGGCAACCAAACCTCAGTGCCTCCTGCATGCTGTTTCCTAGAGGAACATCAACAGGTCGCATCAACCTGGGGTTCTGCCCTGGGGCAGTGGCCACCCTGCCCCTCCTGCTGGGTCACTCACCCTGGGAGAGGCTGAAGATGACAGAGGCATTGAAGGTGTCTCCGGCACCCAGAGTGTCTACTACCCGGGGTGGTGGGAAGGCATCGGAATGGAGCAGCTGGCCATCAGGGCCTAGGGCGTCGGCACCCTCCTCAGCCCAGGCACAGATGAGCGTAGCCCTGCAAGACCTCCACTCAGCGGGGTGCCAGCCCACCACATCCCCTAGACCCATAGGGCAGCACGCTGGGGTCCACCCCCCCAACCTTGCTAGGGCCTCTCCTGGCTTCCCCACTCACCCTTTCCTCACACGACCGTACAAGCCCCTCAGGGCTTCCGCCGCTGACTGGAAGCCCAAGTGTCTGGCCAAGTCTTTGCTGACAAACACCTGTGGGCAGTGGAAGAGAGATTGGTGGCCACCTGTGACTCTAGTCACTCACCACCAGCAGCCCGGTGTCGCCCCACATTATAATCTGACTCCCCCAACATGGCTACGTAAGTCTCCAACATGGCATCCTGCTGTCCCCACAGAAACATGGTTTTACCATGTTTCACCAAAAAAAAAAAAAAAAAAAAAAACAAAAAAAAAACACTAGACTATGAGATAGGAGGAGTGTTGTGAGTTCGAGGCCAGCTTGGGCTACAACGTGAGTGCAAGGCCGGCCTGAACTACATAGTGCGACCATGCTCAAAAAACTAGGGCCGGGAGTTTTGCTCAGTAGCTTAAGTCCCTGTCTGGCAGGTGTGAGGTTGTGAGTTTGATCCCCAGTGCCACAAAAAAAACAACAACAGAAAAAAAAACAAAACAAAAACTAGAATACAGCCTTGTGGGTTGTGACACCAAAGCCCTAGACCAGCGGTGGCAAACCTAGGGCGCGCATGCTGCAGCGGGCACAAGGAGCCCTCTCTGCCGGCACACAAGCCAAGTCAGCCCGCAGCCGAGCATCACATAACAGGCGTTTTTTCTAAACTGAAACCTCAGTATTCGTGTTTACCTGCAGTGTTGGCACTTTGCAATAAATAAGTGGGTTTGGGGTTGCAGTTTGGGTATTCCGCGTCTAAAAGGTTTGGCATCACTGTCCTAGAGTAGTTGTCCTAGGGTTAGTGAATGAAGACCCAGCGAGAGCCTGGAGCGCCATCTAGGGGAGAAATCTACTCTGTCTGGTCAAACTACAGCGGCTGTCAGGAGCAAGTTTGTTTTGTTTTTCCAACACAACTATGCCCTCTAGGGGTAGTTTCTTCTCCTGTAGAACAAATCAGCAGGGACTGGAACTTCCTCTACACTAGTTACACATTAGAATCTCCAGAGAGAAGCCCTGGCTCTACCCCTGCTGGGAATGTAGCTGGGTGGTGGAGCACCTGCCCCACCTGTGTTTGACCCTAGACTCATCCTCACTGCCCAGTACTGAAACAAATTAAACCAAGAAGGTGGGGCTCAGGCCTCCATTAGTGTTTTGTTTTGTTTCAGTTGTTTTTTTAATATTGTTCACCGAGGGTCAGTGGCTGGATGGTCTCCAACAAGCTGTGGCTATGATCCTGGGACTGTCACCTAAACTCCACTTACACCCAGTCCTGCCCACATTTACTGCGCGCAAGGCCCCACACTCCTAGTGGCTCCCAACCTGCCACTCCCCTACACCCCACCTCCAGAACTGGAAGAGATCTGCAGCCTGAGAGAACAGTGTGATGCCCTCATTTTGCAGAGCAAGATGGGGGGCCCTGAGAGGTGATGCCTGTGGTAATCTGGTCCTTGTCCAGAGCCTCTAGGCATCCTTATCTCTGGGGCAGAAAAATTCTCCTTTTTGGCCACTGCAGGGCCCAAAGCGGAAACTGCCACCTTACACCCCTACCACTCAAGGTAAGCCCGAGGTCTCTCTCTGGCTCCCTTTAAGAGCTGAGTCACCTGGACGTGGCAAGCTAAGGTTGCCGAGGCACTCACCACCTCTCCGTGGCCAAACAGCTGGAACAGCTCCTCTCGGGGTTTCTCTATCTCCACAGACACCCGGATCCGATGCTCGGGAGGTAGCCTGGCATTGTGCTGCTCTATACGCTGCAGCATCTTCACCTGCTCTGATGCATTGCGGCCCTGGGGTGGGACGGGCAGGGCAGCTCAGTGTCCAGTTCCTCTAGCTTACTCCTCCCGCGCTGCTGGAACTTGGTGAGAAAGGAGAGGACCTGCGAAGCTGGGCTGGAACCTATCCTAAATTACCAAATTCTTGGCTATCATGGACCTTGAAGACCTCATCAACCAGCTCTCCCATTTCACACATGAGGAGACTACATAATAAAAAAGACCCTCTGAGGGACCTACAGGCAACTAAACAGGGATAATTAAACTCAGGACAGCTCAAGGTTTCTTCTCACCCCAAGCCCAAAACTTCTCCCTCGGACTGAAAGTTCTAGTTCCCTTTATTTGGGATGGGTCAGGCCTGCTCATTCCTACCTCCTCAGAGGCAAAGCAGATTAAGCCCTGAGGAGCCAGCCTTGGCCCTGAAGTGAATTGGAGGAGGTGAGGCAACCATAACCAACCAACCAACCAAACAAACAAACAAAACACCGGGCTTCGCCTAGCACCAGCTGTGCCTACATCAGCCTTTTCAGGTCTTATTTTCTTCACTTGAAAACATAAAGAAGGATGGAGAAGGAATGTGGGGGGGTTGGATTTATTTATCTCTAAGGTACTTCATGGTTTAGAGAAATCAGGAAGGAGGGAAAACATGTCTTATCTAGAAATAGACAGGGCAGGGCTTGCCTCAATGTGGATCCACTTGAACCGTGTCAGATCAACCTTCTCAAAGTCCTTAGCAGACACATCAGGTAGGTTCCTATGTCGCAAGATGGAAAGGATAAAGAAAAAAGAGCATAGTGAGTTCAGCCATAGACAGGATCTCTGACTGCTGGGGACCCTGTACATACTAGTGCTGCTAGCAGGAAGCTGAGCGAGTTCTCAGGCTCAGCTTGAGGCCGATCCCTTTCCCAGTTAGCTGAGGTTCCCCTTTCTGAGTTCCATGCGGTGGTGTTATCTAAAGATAAACTCAGCTGCTACACGTTAAGGGACTGGCTGTGTGCGCCGAGGAGATCACATCTCCCAGAAGGCTCAGAGTACCAGGGACTATATTTCCCAGAATTCCTCTTGCTGTAGGTACACAGCTCCCAGCATGCAATGCCCTGGTGACCTACAAAGCCCGTGGCTAGGCTGCAAGGCGCAGGTTCTAACACTGTCAACTTCTGGGATAATAGCAGTAGGATCTTGCCCGTGGCACCCTGAACAACATGACATAAGTTTGTCAGCTCCCTGTCACAACTCTGAAGCTCAAGCTGGCATTTCAGGAAGTTTGGCCAGCCTAGGATCAGAGACCCAGAAACCAGTCTACCTCAGTGACTCTCTTTGGCCAGACCCCTACATAGAGCTGATGGATGTCCTTCTGCATTTTGTTCTTTTTTTTCACTGGCTGTACGGCCTGGGTCTTTCTGAGACCACAACCTCACTGGTACATGGAGCTCCAAGTCTCCTACTCCCAGGCCTACTGCAGTTGAAGGTTATGTATGTGCATTCATGGACAGGGGCCAAAGGGCAATAAACATTTTCTCTTAGATCCCCACCCCTGCCTTCCTGGACCTACACTGTCTCCTTGATTAGAGTTACTACAGACCACTGCTCATGGGCAGATGGCAAGGACTGCCCAATCTCAAGGTTACCTCTAGTATATATATGTGCCTACTCATTTATTGGGACATTCAGAGCTCCGAGACCATAAAGCTTGTCCTTGGACAGTGATGGCAAACCTTTTAGAGACCGAGTGCCAAACTGCAACCAAAATCCACTTATTTTTCACAAAGTCCCAACACTAATTAAACCCGAATACTGAGGTTTTGGTTTAGAAAAACAACTCATACATTAACATCTTTTGTCTTCGAATAAAAACACAGTAACACACATGCCATAGGTTTGCCACCACTACCCTAGGATAGATGACTTCCCTATCATCCAGGTCTAGTGGCCAACCTAGGCAGTAGGGACAGCCTATGGCCGGTAAGCTAGGGCCCTCATAGCCCTAACACAATACCTGAAACATATCAAGATCTTTCTGGAGGGATGACAAGAGCTGAGGCTCATAGGGGCTTCCCCAAGGAGCTTGGGGCTCTGAAGGAAGGTCCACTTCCCCTCTGTTCGTGCCACATCAAATGGTCCTGACCTGCTGACCCGACGTCCCCCTTCTCTCCATGACTACAAATGGTGCATGGAGGTGTTTCTGCTGTGTCATGTGTTTGGTTTCATCACGTAGAATGACTTAATCCCCAGCCCTTTTAAAAAATTTTATTTTGAGACAAAGTTTTGTTAAACTGCCTAAACTGGCCACAAACTTGTAATCCTTCTTTCTCAGCTGCCTAAGCAGCTGGGGTTACCGGTGTGCTACCATGCCTGGCCTCTTTTGAACATCATCTTTTTTCAGGTCCTTGGTGCCATGCTGCAGGCTGGCAATTCTGGGGCTGATCCTGGAAATTCCAGTGGGCTCCTAGCCTGAATTTAGGACTTAATAGAGACTGACCTACATCTCCTACCCCTCTGTCCTGGGGACATTTTCCCCACACCCACAGGCTGTGGACTAATTAGAGAGGAATCACATCATCAATTACATCCTAAATAGGCAATGATGCCTGCCCATCAATGGTGCCAACCAAGGTCAAGTCACCACCATTCCCACCTCATTTCTCCCCTAATTGGAAACAATTCAGAAGTCATTGAACATGGGGGCAATTTCTGGTGTCGAGCAGCCACATGGCTGGGGGGAGGTCAGGATGCCCACAGTGGTGAGCGAGGGAACTGATTGGTGGGTTGTGGCAGGGCAAGGCCAGGGGGCCTTACGTGTCGTAGAGCACAATGGTACGGGAGCCATTGGAGATGTTGACGATGCAGCAGGAGCAAGGGGTATCCCCCCTGCTCTGCCAGGACACCTGAGACACATCCACGCCCCGCCGCCTGAAGTCAGCCACCAGGAAGCTTTCCCGAGCCAGGGCAAGGGGAAGGAGACACAGATTAGAGCCCACATGTGGCCTGGACTGCCCACGGGAGTGGGAAGGGTACGCTGGGGCACACAGGCCTCTGAGCGAAGAAGGGTCCTGTCCTTGGAGTTTAGTGACGGCGGCAGCAGCTGGCAAAGTGCAGACAGGCACACAAACCTGTAGGCGTGGAGGATGGTGCGGCTACCAGTGGCCTCGCTGATGATGACCGCAGAGGTAGGGATGGAGCCTGTGGTCTGAAAGACCGCGTAGCGCAGGTCCACGGAATAGCGGCGGAGGTCGTCCAGGACAAAACTGCCAGGGTGGAGCAAGCCAGGGGAGGTGCAGTTCGGCAAGGGTGTGGGGAACTGGAGGCCAGCTGGTGAGGCCGCGGGGGCCCCTGAAAGGCAGGGGTGCAAGCACAAGAGGACAGGAGAGAACTGGGAATCCCTGTCTTGCTACAGGCTGTGTGAGGGGGTAGGAGAGGTAGGGGTGAGGAGCCTGGAGCTCAGAGAGAGAAGCGCAGAGGGACAGTGCTCGGGTAATCACTACTGCAGACTCTGACCATGTATAACCTGTCTCCCAGGCCAACGCAGGCTGGGAGGGATTTGCTGCTGCCCATAAAGCTAGACAGAGGCAGACCTGGGCCTAGAATCTGTACCTTGCTTGAATCAAGCAGATGTGGGCACTGTGACTTGCTTCATGCCAGGTCCGGGCAGAATTAATAATCAATCACCAAGGTGACCCTGTGCTGCCCCCTCCCACGCTGGCTCTTGCATGTTCATCCCATGGGGCATTGTTTTCCAATCTCCCTGTGGTTCCTCTCATACTTTTTTTTTTTTTTTTTTTTTTTGTGGTACCGGGGATCAAACTCAGAACCTCGTGCCTGCCAGACAGGCACTTAAGTCACTGAGCCAAACTCCTGGCCTTTCCTCTCATACTTCACCTGCCTCTGGGATGCCCAGCCAGGAAGCAGTGCTGCCTGCGTGGTTCTCCTTACTGCCCTGTCCTCTCACAGCCAGCCTAACCCCCTGGGCACTGAGCTGGCTCCCAGTGCCCCTGGTCCAGTGGTTGGTACGGGCCTGATCTGGGACAGTTTCCCAGGATGCCCTCCAGCAGACTGACCTAGGGACATCCCTCAGAACGAGGTGCCAGCAGGAGAACAGGAGGCCAGCCCCATCCTTCCCAGCCCTGCCGGGAAAGGCACCGATCTGCCTGTGCTTAGAGGTGGCGGCGGTGTCTGACCATCCAGCCGTCCTCCTGGGTTTCTGTGACCAAACCCTACCTTCAGCAACACCAAAGCTGGATGGGTCCATGTTGCAGGTACCAAATCAGGGCATCACTTGTCTTACAACTCAAAGGTCCTTTGAACAGTAGTTTTACCAAAGCATCGGAGATACGGTTTGGTTTGCCAAATAATTTCCTGTGCCTGACACACAGTAGGTGCTCATTAAACACTTGCTGAATGGACACACGGGGAGAATTCTGAATGGCCTATGCACCAGTGTGACTTCTATATGTAGAACAGTCCACCACCCTAAGCAAGAGCCACAGTCCTGCCTCCAGCAGGGAGCAGGGGAGTTACTGACGAGGGCTGAATGACCAGCCCTTGGCTCTGAGTCCCTCTGTCCCATCCCCAGGGCAGGTTTTGCGCCCTATTTGCTGTGTTACAGTCCACTGATGCAGGGAAACTGGCTGCGGTGTAGGTGGCTGGACTTTTGTGGCAGCTCCCTCAAACCAGGGTTCAAAGGACTGTGGGTCACAGGCCATAAACCTGGCAGGCTGCCCTGCTACTCACATCGGGCAAAGTGT
>RJWM01015414.1:0-47954 GCA_004363535.1 Dasyprocta punctata
TAGTTTTGCAGGGTACATCAATCTGGGTTGAAAGTTATTTTCTTTCAGGCTTTGAAATACTTCACTCCAAGCTCTTCTTAACTTAAAGGGTTGTGTTGAGAAGTGTGCCGTGATTCTGATAGGCTTTCCTTCATAGGTGATCTGTTTCTTTTCTCTGACAGCTTTTAGTATTTTGTTCTTGTGCTGTATTTCTGATACCCTTATTATTATATGTCTGGGTGAGGATTTATTTTGGTTGTGTCTAATTGGGATTCTGTATGCCTCAGTTACCAGTATTTCAGATTCTCTTCCCATGTTTGGAAAGTTTTCTGCTATTATTTCTGTGAATAGTCTTTGCAGGTCATTAGTATTGACCCCTGCCTTTTCATTTATGCCTATTAATCTTATGTTATTTCTCTTGGCATCATCTTGCAGCTGTTGAATTGTTGTTTCTTGGTTCTTTACTATTTTTAGGAGATCTTTTCTTTCGTGGCCATGGTCTCCCATGCTGTCTTCAAGATCTGAGATTCTATCTTCAGCTTCATTCAAGGGGTTTTTCAAACTTTCCATGGAATTTTTCATTTCCTGCATTTCCCTTTGCATCTGTTTCATGCATTCTGTTTGTGTCTTATATTGTTCATTCAAAGTTTCGATCATTTTCTTAAGTTCTTCTATTTTTTATCTTGCTCTTCTTTAGATACACACATTTCTTTAATAATGATTCACATTTCATTTTTTAGCTGAGAGAATATTTGTGATTTGAATTTCTCTATAGCTTCATCAAGCTGTTTCTTTACTGCATTTTCTATCATTTCAGAAAGTCCATTTGTGTGACTCCCACTGTCTTCCATTTCAGTGTCTCTTGGGTTTGTTCTTTGTGGACTGGGGAACTGAGAATGCCTCTTGGTCTTTTGTTTTGTCATTTTCTTCTAGAACCTATGTGGCTCTGTGTCCTGCGAGGCTGATCGGGTGTTCCTCTGAGGGTCACATTGAGTCTTGGGTCACGCTGAGTCACGGGACCCAGTAGAGCCGGATCCTGTGAGCAGCCAGTGAGGGCGGCCTCCCGGGGTGTGTGGGTGGAGCCTCTGCCTTAACTGGGTGGGGGCCAAGGCCTTCTGGTCCCAGGGAGCTAGGCAGAGTGTACCCCATAGTATGAGGTCACCTGGACTCTGAGTCTAGCTGCAAGGAGTTCAGAGCAACAACTGTGCCAGGGCAAGCCTCGGCGAGTCCCAGGCCTACAGTGCTGGGGCTTTGGTCCTGGCTTGGCGGGGGCCCGCGAGCTCTACGATGGGGCGCACACAAGCCGCTCCACTGAAGTATGGAGCTCTCGCGTGCTCTGCACTCTGATGGGGGGACCCAAGCTCTTCAAGGCCCTGCGGCTATGTTGATCAGTCCCTGGTGAGCAGCTCTGGGGTCCTGTTCTGAGCTGGGCTGGGCTGTGTACCTCTGTGCCCTGCGAGGCTGGCCGGGTGTTCCCCTGAGGCTCGTGTTGAGTCTTGGGTCATGCTGAGTCCGGATTTTGTTTCTTGATCCATTCTGCTAATCCATGTCTTTTTATAGGCCAGTGAAGTCCATTTATATTGATAGCTATAGTTGATGGGTATTGACATTCCAATCATTATGCTAATTCCCTGTTGCTGTTTTTGCTTTCTTTCTTTTCTACTTGTTAGTTCTATCTGATGTATCAATTTTCTTAGACTTTTGACATTTTTAGCTTTATTGTATCCTAGGATACCCTTGAGAATTTTTTGAAGTGTTGGTTTGTGGTGATGAATTTCTTTAAAGTTTTCTTTGTCATGTAAGTATCTCATTTCTCCATCAATTTTGAAAGATAGTTTTGCAGGATATAACAGTGGGTTGGAAGTTGTTTCCTTTAAGAGCTTGAAAAACTTCATTTCATGCTCTCCTTGTCTTCAAGGTTTGTGTTGAGAAATCTGCTGTAATTCCAAGT
The DNA here is from genome assembly GCA_004363535.1 of Dasyprocta punctata. NCBI lineage: Eukaryota > Metazoa > Chordata > Mammalia > Rodentia > Dasyproctidae > Dasyprocta > Dasyprocta punctata. The sequence goes on from RJWM01015414.1 coordinate 1,931, forward strand.
CTTTTCCTTTATGGGTGATTTGTTGCATATCTCTAGCAGCCTTTGAGATTCTGTTCTTGTGTTTTATCACTGGTATTTTAATTGTTTTGTGGTGTGGAGTGGTTATTTTTCTGATCACGGCTATTTGAAGTTCTATGCTTCATTTATATGTATGCTAATTTCTTTTTTATGTCTGAGAGGTTTTCTGCTATTGCTTGTGAAAATGGATTTTTTCATGCTTTTTGTGCTGTCTTCTGCTTTTTTGCTAATTCCCATTATTCTTATATTGATTTTCTTTAAGTCACAAAGGAGCTGTTGGATCAATTTTTCATGCTCCCATGTTTCTAAGATGTCTTTCATCAACTGATTGTTGACCACAGCCTTTGTTCTAATCCTGATACTCTTTCTTCACGTTGGCCACTTATGCTACCAGTATTTTCAATTGTGGTATTAATCTTCTGGATTTGTTTGAAACTTCCTTATGGATATCTATTCTTTTCTATAATGGGCATTCATGATTTGCATCCTTTTCTTTAGGTCCACTAGATATTTATTAGTATGTTTCTAGACTTGCTGATCATTTGTTTCAGTATATTCATTATGTGATTAGTTATATCATCTCTACATTTGTCAAGTACCTCATAGAACTGTTGTACTTCTGTCAGTAGCCTTTCAAACCTATATGCTGTGTAGCTTATGCTTTCCTCCCTATCAACATCCCCTGTACCAATTTTGGGGTAGTTGGGGGTTTCTGGAGGCATTTTGTTGCCTTGTTTTTAATGGTTCTGGGTGTTGTTGTGTTTTGTTTGTATGTTTGTTTGTGTGGGAGTTTGCAAATTCTTTGGCCCAGTGTCTCATTCTTTTGGAGTGAGCCAATGTATTTTTTATAATCTCACCAGGAAATTCAAGTATTGGCATAGAGAAAACCGATTTCTGTCTACTATTATGTTACATGGAACCACTCATGGACAGCCCTTTACCAAAACAAAGAGGATTCTTATTTTACTGAAGATATTTAACCACAATCATATTGACCTATATTAATGTAGAGTGCTGATTTCTGCTGGATTTTGGTGGCAGTGCCAGAACTGAAATACATCATTAGACTATATGCCTTCCTCTTCATTAGACCACTTCCTCTGATGAATCACTCCCTTGGAACCTGGCCTTTCATGAAAGAATTCAAACACCACTATCTTCCTGGTCTGAGTGGGACACCTCAAGCAATCCCTATTTAACGTTCACCCTCCCTAAACCTATTTCTCAAGGTTGTCTCTCACCAGGTCTCTGTGGATAGGTATTATTTCAGGACTGCTGCAAAACTCTCCTCCTCCATACTGGTGTCTACTCAGTCAGCTCAGTCTCTTGGTTGTCAATGCTGTTGTCTTGTGCAGTGGAGAACCCAGGGGCTGGGGGCAGGTACTGGCATCAGTTGGAGGTTCATGCTTCCCAGGTCCTCCAGCAGTGGTTGGAGGCAGGACGCATGTTTCTTGAGACTTCCTCGTACCAGCACAGGTCTGCCTCAATTATATTCTGAATCAATTAATCAAACTATTTCTCAATTACTGAAATAACTTGAAAATTAGTATGTCATTCTAGACAGATCACTATACTGTTGCCAGGATTCAATATTATTATCATTGGGGAAGCTTCCTAATCCTACTGGCCTGTTTTCTTAGATGTAAAATTGTGAAACTGGGCTAAGTACCTAGGTCACCTTAGTGGTGTATGAATCCTAATTGCATATAACTCTGCTGCTTCTATAAAGCACAAGTTAATTTTGTCATTATATTTGACAGGGCAGGTTATGGTTGAATAAGGGAGTGAAGTTTAAATTTGTATTTGGTGTTTCACCTTCTCTTATAAGCTGGCTTTAGAAATTAAATGAATGCCACGGTAAATATCCCACGCATCTGGGTAGAAAACCTTTTGGAAAGATTGGAGGTTTGTTTTTTTTGTTTGTTTGTTTTTGTTTTTTTTTTTTTATCTGAAAACAGAGAGCAGTGTCTTCCAAACCTTTTTCAGCATGTTCTGCTTGAGCCAAAGTTTGCGTTCATATGGGCACTCAACCTGCTCTTTGATCAGTGTTAGCTTGATGACATGTTCCGGTTATCTCACTTTAAACTTTTTTCTTCACAGACACAGAAGTATCAGCATACACACTTCTTATTCATGGCAACTGAATAAAGCACATCGGCTCAAGGAAAGAAAGAATTACATAAGCAGGGGTCAAGTCAGGGCTGACAGGCATTAGAGAAGGATCTGCCAGAAGAACCCTTAGTAATGGGGAAAACTCTTGCCAGCCTTGGTTCTGTGGTAAAACCTTCTCTGCTAGTTCCTGCTTCACAGACATAATATAGCTCACAAAACAGTGGGCTATCTTCTAGGCATAAGGAGGAACAGGAATTTACCAAGCCAGAGATTTCCTCCTTCCCTCCCTCCCTTTCCCTCTCTCTTTCTCTCCCTCTCTTTCTCTTTCTCTCTCTCTCTCCCTCCCTACTGCTCCTCCTCTCTGTCCTTCTTTTTTGTTCTGAAAATGTTTAACAGTTTCCTTCTTTGGCTGTTTTGTTTGTTGTGGATTTGATAAAATGACTTCTCTTTATTACAGTTTCTAGCAAATTCTTTTAGGAGGAAATCACATTGGAACTTTGTTATATGAACAGCTGTCACACTGAAGAATTTGGTAATAACATGGGCCCATGATGGGCCTCATTCAAGGCTATTTTGTCTCTTCATTTCAAATTAGTGACCTTTGTTGCATGTCTAATAAATGCAAGCCACCAGGGCAGGTATTTGAGAGACTGCAATAATGAATAAGGCATAAACACTGCCCTCAAGGTGATTAAAAAACAAGTACAAATCAGCAGAGCACAAGGCAGAATCAGAACTGTGCCGTAAGTAATTCAGCACCCTATAGGGATCCTGAAATCTTGTCTGAGGCACCCATGTGATTCCTCTGAACACTTGGTACTGTGCACATATCCCACAGATCTGTGACTGTTTCCTGTGTCTCTCCCTTCTGTGCATGCTTTGGCCCATGCAAACTCCAAAGCCTTCTGTTTATCCTCCTTTTGCCTGACCCTCACCAGTGACAGTTGGAGAGAAAGAAATCTTTACAAGCTCTGAGAGGTTATTCACCTTGTCTCCTGAGCTCCCTGCAGGATGAGATCGAGGAAGGGACTTTTTCTAAAACTGAACCCTTGCTTGACTTTCCCCCCTTGCTGACTGGCCTCCACCACTGCCTTGGTGCTTTTACTTGAGAGGAGGGGACTTCCTCCATTAATCCCCCCACACAGAAATCTTTGTTTAAAGTTTCTGATCCTGGGAAACCTGAGACCATAGACAAGTTATGAAGCATTTCTGGTACAGACAAGAGAATAATGATTCTAAGGAGCAGAAATCTGAGGCTTCTTTTTAAGGGAGTGAACACTCTAGTTTGGTGTAAGGCAGAAAAAGTGTGGGAAACATGGAATGGTCATTCAGGATAACTACAAATACTAAGAAGATCTTGAAGAACAAGTTAATAGCTTGAATACACTCTTCATAAAGTGCCATATTTAAAAAAATAAAAACCTTCACAAAACCCAAAGATAATGGAGTTCTCATGAATTGAAAAGACTGATATCAAAACATTACTTTAGAATAAATGTACACAAGGCAGAGTGAGGGGAGGCAGGCAGGAGGATTGCAAGTTTCCACAGCCTGGGTAACTTAGCAAGATCCTGTTTCCAAATGAAAGAAAGAAAGAAAGAAAGAAAGAAGAGAAAAGGGGAAGAAAGAAAGAAAAAGAAATAAAGACTTCATAAATTTTAGTGAAATTAAATTAGCCTAAGCCAAGTTTGCTAATTCTAAACCACATTTGTTTCTAATGGTAACACATCACTTCAGACAGAACATAAACTTCATTGCAAAGACTCCTGAGTGACTTGGGTCATGTTTTCTATAGTTGGTGAAGTGAAGCCGAAACATCCTTTTTAGAATTTGAACCTGTGGTTTTAGTGTTTTTAAAGGGAACATTGCAAGCTCTTACCTGTTCTTATTCTTTTATTTCTTTTCTGCTATGCTGTGTGTATCTTAGCCATTTCTGGTGTCACTAAAAATGAAGTTAATTAGCTTCCATTGCATACTAATTAATTTTATTATTTTCCACAGGGCTTTACAAATATAGTTATTTCATTATTAAGGTTTCACTGTCTAACTCATCTTTGAAACTTGGCATTTAAAAAATGACTTTGATCAAATGTACACCCTGCATGTTACTACAAATGTGGAATGATATACATATTCTCTTATCAGAGAGGTTGCTATAATTCAAAGTAAATACCAAGAATGCCAGGTTTGGGGAGTGGAAGGAAATACAGGTTATATTTTCTAATGTTTGTTCTTGGCAAAGTTAATGAACTGATATGACAACAATAATATATTCTGACTCTGTCAGTAACATTATACTATAAGTTGATGAGCACATACTGGAGAAATAACATAGACTGGATAAAATAATGTTTATGTCTAACAGATATTCCCTGTATTCTGTATCTCATCTTTCTGTCTCAGAGAAAATTCAAAGTTATTGTGACCAGTGATGAACTTCAAGCTCTGTACTTGGTACAGAGTAAATGCGTTGGAGCTATCCATTGGGATTTATATTAGGGGATAATTAGGTGTTTTGTGCCTAAAAATAATGAATAACTTGCTATTCTTCAGTCCTCAAATGCAATTTTTTCAGGACTTTTCCCTTTTTTTCCTGAGATTCAGGGAATCATACATTGCTTATATTTTTATAAAGATTTAATCTTATACACTATAGCATTAATTAGCATTCATTTGCTTCTGTCTACAATAGAAATGACCAGCTCATAGTTGATTTCCCTGTGATGTGTAGAATGTTTGGAATATGGCAAATGTGCAGAATGATAGATACACACAGATAAGTTATATAGCACCCACAATTATTACTTTGAGGATATAATATATTAGTGTGCACATTATTCCTCAAATATGAATTCTAATTATGAAAGTACAATATATAAATGATAGTGCAGTCATTCTTAAAATAGCTTATTGAGTGCATTTTCTACAAGTTTGTGCAATATTTGGGAACTCATAAAATTAATTGAAAAGACCAACGTTGAGACAAAAGTTTTCACTAATTCTCAAATGTATGTTCACCTAGTCAATTATATGTATACTCCACTGAAAATTCATATACAGAGACAAAATATTCTTATTTTTCAGACATACAGAGATTCAAACCATGCAGTTGCCTGAAGAGTTTCATAGTCATGTTTGTGATAACAAAAGTGTCTAACAATCAAGGATTAACTAAGTGTATTTTCATACATACAGGTAATTTCTACAGGGCTTCTAAAAAAATTAAGTGATACCGTGAAAAATAATTTTAAAGATTATCTCAAACAGTTTTTAAATCAAGGTTCAGGAATATGTACACACATCACTCACATATATATAGATTTCTAAAACATATAGAACAATTACTACCAAAATTAATTTTTAAAAGTAAAATTCAAGTTGTCAAAAACGTTTACTTTCTGGGTCACTGATCAAGTAATTATGATTAATTTTTTGTCATATTACTTTTATAATATCAAAATTATTTATTTATGTAATGATAGAATGGAATGTAAAATCAAAGTAAAACCCTGTCATTCAGATTGAGGCTTCCACTCCTGCACCCCTTTTTTATTTTCAGAATCTTGGTAAGTTGCCCCAACTGGCCTCAGATCTTCCTGCCTCATCCATCCAATGAAATGAGATTACAGACATGCACCACTATGCCTGGAAAGTCAATGATTTTCCTATATTTGTTCTTCTGGATCAAATGCCTTTTTTGGCTTCTGTCTACTCATTATTTCTAGTTTTCAGCAGTTTGAATATGTGTGTGTTTTTCTTTATGCTTCTACTGTTTGATCTGTGTTGATGTTCTTGAATCTGTAGATTTATATTTTTTATGAAATTTTCAAAAATACACCAATCATTATTTCATTTTTGTATTTCTATGTTTTCAAGTTCACTGTTCTTTTTTACTCCAGTGTATAATCTGGTATTAATTGCATTCAGTAAAATTTTCATCAGAATGTATTATTTCAAGTCAATATTTACTTGGTTCTCTTTCATATCTTTAATTTCCTATTTATTTTATTTACATTTTCCTTTAAATGTTTGCATATATCTTTTTAAACATTAATTTTATTGGTGCATTTTAGATATACATAATGTTAGCATTTATCATAGTGAATTTGTGCCTGTACATGGATATATTTTATTTCTTCTTTTTCCTATTCCTCTTCCTTCCCTTCAACCTCTCTTCCTCTCCTTATTTACAAAACCTTTGTTTTCATTTTTTTCCTCTATTTCTTGTTCTCTTTTCTCTTCCTTCCTTTCCTCCTCCTCCTCTTCCTTAGTTTCCCTTCCTATTTGAACATGTTCTTTGACTATATCATATATTTTGGTCTTTATTTACCCTTTTAGTTTCTCACATCAGATAATGTGATATTTAAATATGTGTCCAATGTATTTGACTTAAGACAAAGAAGATGTGGGATTTTTTTAAATACAGTGCAGTACTATTCTGCCATAAAGAAAAAAGAAAAAAACACTTGAGAAATTTCTAGGTAAATGGATGCACCTAGAAGACCATATGCTTAAGTGAAATTAATTGAAAACCCACTTCTCCTCTTGATAATGTTTACTATTCTATAATGTTTACTATTACATAAAACTAAAATAATGTCTAAACAGAAATAATGTCCAGATCAGGATACCTTCTTTTTCCCCAGTGTGTCCATATCCCATTACCTAGTAGGAATCCCATTCCCTAGTTAATACTTCAGTATCTTTCCTCCCCAGTGTTACCTCCCTGGTTACTCTTGTCTGAACTTTCCCTTGTGGCCTTAAGTAGGCGATGGGTTGTAGGTAGAAGCTCTCCCAAGAATCGTGTGGCCCTGTGCCTTCCTGTCCATGTGACTGAGGGCAAGTCAACCTCGAGACATGTCTGCTTTCTCTCATGTTAAAAGGAAGATCTCTTCAAATTGTAGAAAAGGAAAACATCCATATAAAAACTAGTATGTATGACATGGTCCCTGCTTACTGGTGGCTGTTAGCAAGCCTATAATCAAACTACGTTTTTCGTTTTTTCCTTTCATCTTAGTTTTCTACACTGTCCAATATTAAGAACATTTCCCTTTGACTTTGCCAGACCTTTCCTCTACTATTCCCACTTCTCCTCTGCCACCTCGATTCTTGGGTGGTAGGAAGTCTTCTGCATTAGTGCCTCTTTTGACAACCATTAGGTCCTTTATCCATCTCAATTTGCCTGAATTGTTCTACCAACACTGCTCTATATGCAGTAAGGATTTCATGTAGTTACAAATAAAACCACAATTTCTCAGTGTTATGCAGCCATTTTCTAGAACTTCTGTTAATGTTTTTTTTAAAAAAATGACTTTTTGGTTTTTCTTGATAATTTTCTTTGCACTCTCTGAATGATCTTTCTCTTGTTGTTTTCTTCTTTCCTCTAAACATGGTGTTCTACATTCTACATATTTTTGTCTTCTCACTTATGATTCATCCATTGGGAAGAATATTCAATCTCAAAGCTTGGAGGATTACTCCCAAATCTTTTTAGCCAATCATACCCTTTCTACAGTTCATTACCTGCATTTCCAACTATGTCACATCTCTCAGTGGAGGTATCAAACTGTACTCAAGTTTCAGTCTTTTTCTGAGGTCAGAACTTTTATCTGGGAAATGTACATTTGTAGTCAAAAACCATCTTCTGTATCATATGGGATTAAATTCCTGGCCATTGTTGACTCTACTTGTCCCCACATTCAGTTGGTTGCCAGAAACCATCAATTTTACTCCACTTTTTGTCCCAGCTGCTCTGTTCTTCCATGACTGTGATGTAAGTTGAGGTCTTTATGACTTCCCCTCTCAGACTACTTTAAAAGCCTTTGAACTGGTTTCTATGCTTTTGATCTCTTTCCCTCTTTAAACTTTGTTAAACTACTTTTGAATAAATTTCTTATACCTTAGTTTGGGTCAATGTTATTTAATCTTTCAAGAACCTTTTATGCCTTCTTCCCTTTTTATCATTTACCTACATTTGAGGCAGTTTTAATGTAATTATTAGGGTCTGGTCTTTGAAGCCAGTCTTTCTGGGGTTGAATTCTGGTTTCACCATATATTAACTCAGTGAATTTAAGCAAATTATCTAATTTTTACATGCTCCAATTTTCACATGCTTAAGATACAGATAGATAGTAATACCCATCTCATAGCCTTGTAAGAATAAAACAAGCCACTACCCATATTGCATCATATAATTATTCAACTATTATTGATTATTGTTATTAGAGATTAGTAATCCAAATACTTAGTCTGACAAAGCTCTGTAATTTTTTAACATGTTGCTGAGTTGCTTTTAAATGCTTTCTACAGCATTTGATATTTGACAAGCATTTAATAAATATATGCATTTCTAAATTTTGTGCTATTTATTCACACTGCTGGTTTTACATGGAATGCTTTTCCTTTTTCCATCTGTAAATTCAAATTTTCTTTTTGAAATCTCAGTCAGAAGTCCCCACTTCAATGAAGTCTTTCTTCATCCTTTACCCATAACTATCAAGTAATCTTTCAACTCACAGGGTATAGTAACTTCATTTACAACCTTGTATTATTATAGTCACAGTTGTCTTCTTTTGCTCAATATGTTATAAATTTTGTGTGGACAGAGTTAGCATTTGGTTCCTTAAACATTATAGAAGACCAAACCCAGGGCTTTGCAAGTGTTGGGTGTCCTACAAATATCTGTTATATAATGAATAAATGAAATTAATTAATAAATGAAGGAAATTCTAGAATACAAAAGGTATTAGAAAATGACCAAAGTAAACATTTAATATTAAAGATATTAGTAAATGACCTTAGGAAAGATGTAAAGAATTACTGTGATCATAAACTGCGGAAAATACAAATCAAATAGTTTCTAAAATCAATTGTTAAGCACTTCTAAGATAAAGTGGATGAATCTGAATATTAATATTGGTTTGGAAGCTCAGTATGCCTTCCTATAATCAATAAGCAATGGAACTTAATGAGTAGAAACGTGAAGAACCTCTGGATTGAAATAATTAGCAGAGCTTGAAGCATGCACTTTTCTCAGCTAAAGATCTTTTGAGATAAACCCATCACATTATAAATAGTCTTACATTATGACCATTCACTATTTTCCTCAATTATTTTTATTCAGTAGCAAAATATAACAAGAAAAATAAAGATAAGTGACTTAAAATATTTACCTTTGTGTGGAACCATGAGGGACTATAAGAAACTATAAACAAACGTTCATTACCAAAGGAAGAATCACAATAACGATTGCTAGATTTTGTCAAATAAAAATTATTTTAAAACAGCCTCAGTGTATTTACAAAAAATGGAAAATAATGCAATATATGACATCAAACAGTTGATTTTAAAAATATTCCAAATTAATTTTTTTATTTGTTGGTTTTTGAGACAGGGTCTCTCTATGCAGTTCAGACTGGCTTTGAGCTCACTTTGTAGCCCAGGCTAGTCATGAGTTAGGGATGATCCTCCTGCCTCAGCCTCCCAAGTGCTGAAATTACACGTGTGCACCACCATGCTCAGCTCCAAATTAATTTTTTAATGATGCATACCTCAATTATAAAATAGCCTGATATCATGAACACTGGTCTAACAAAAAAAGAAAGAGTAATATCCAAAGAATATTCACTTAACCACAAACGTTTGTGTTCTGTGAAAAATTATGTGGAAACTTCTATTACAAATAAACTAGATATATTAATAAATCAGCATTTCTGAGGATGCAGTATGACTAATTATAACATTTACTTGAAGTTATTCTTTAACATGTGCTTGAAAATACACCTTTTAAGATAATAAAGAGCAGTGCTTTTTGAGGAGAGAGGGATCAAAAGTTGGAACACAGCAGTAGAGCTACTCTATATGATGTTGCACTGTTGGCTACGAGTCACTATGTATTTGTCCAGACCCATAGAAGGAACCCTAATATAAGCCATGGACCCTGTTTTATGGTGATGGGTCAATGTGGTTCTTCAGTTGTGGCAGATGTACCTCTCTGTTGCAAGATGTAGAAAATGGGAGCGGGTGTGCGCATGTGGGAGAAGGGAGGATATTAAAAATCTCTGTACTGTCTGTTTAATTTTGCTGTGAATCTAATGGTATCTAAAATTAAAATCTATTTTTAAAAGTGTACCTTCTTTATTCAACAAATATTTCTTGATTATCAGAACAAGGCTTGTGAACAAATAACTCCAAGAGATGCCAAACAAACACAATGTTAAGGAGTAAGAAAGACCTGAAGAGAAGTCAGAGAGAATAAAGTAGGAAGTGCCTCAAGACATTCTCTGATTGTGGTGGTTGGAGACTACCTCACGGAGCAGATAGCACTTCAGTGGAGTCTGGAGCAAGGGGAAGGAGTTACCCATGGACTCTCTGGAAAAAGAATATTGCAGGCAGAGGGGGCAGCAAGAACAAAGCAAATGAGTACATTGAGGGCAGGAAGCACATGAATTCAGCACAGTGGTAAGAAATTCAGCACAGGTCAAGAAGGGGGCCAGGACCCAGATCTGCTAGGATGTTGCCTCAGGCTATGATGAAGACACCGAATTTTCTTTGTGTGCAATCAGAAGCCACTGGGATGTTTATACATGGGACTAATATAGTGTGATTTTTTTAAGGCAGCTGTTGAAGACTAAATTATAGAAGGATCAGGGCAAAGGTGAATGTAGGGTTAGGAAAATGCAATAATATTTTGGCATCAGAATCCCTCGAAACTTGGATTAAAAATACTCTGTCAATTTTCTTATTGATTTATTGGAAGTTTAAAGCTAAATTTTTATCTGCTCTGATTTTTTTATTTTAATTAAGAACAGGCACATCCATTGTCCTATTTGCTTCTTCTGGCCGCATCTGGAATTGTGCTTTAGAGCACTCTAAGTGCTTCATCAGTGTTTTCTAGGAATAAAATTGGTAGGAATGTTTATAGCCTAATTCCCACAATAAATGATAACATTTGTTACCAGAATTTTGCTAATAAGACAAACAAGGCCCAAAGAAGTAAAGAATCTTCTCAAAAGGCTCAGCATGCTAGGTGGAGGAAGGTCGACCATAACAAAGCTTGTCTTTCTCCACCAGCATTGGAAAGCTTTCCTTGTTAATAAAGTGATTATTGCAGAAGATGGAGCATTTGGTTTCTAGATTTGAGAGGGAGGTGACTGGCATAGAGTGTGGGCACTCGATGCAGAAAGATACACAGCTTGTCACTAACCAGGCTACTGTCTGGTTTTACTTAAGAACTCTATTGTCTTCATCGCGATTACAGAAGCCTATCCCAGAAAAATTAGCCAAATTTCTTAGGCAGAACCAAATTTCTCACTTTCAGGAGAAAGATCATCCAAAACATTTCAAAAAAGTTTCTTGGATATCAAATCACTTAGGAAAATAATATTTTGATGACTTAAGTGTGAACAAATCAGAAACACATGTTTTTAGTTTCTTGGGGAATAATGATTGCTTTAAAATTAACCTAAAGGTGCCAGGTGGAGTTTAGATTTTATTAAGTCTCAAACATTTGGAAAATAGTTCAAGATGTAGGACCCAATGTGCATCTGGATTCATCTAGTCCTGATATAAATTAGATATCGCAAACATGTGTTGAGTTGTGTGACTTTGATCTCCTTTCAGAAGGGATTGGATTCTCAGGACCTAACTTGCTCTCACAAATGGAAGTTCAGCGTGTGCCTGTATTTTCTTTCTCTTCACTAATATTTTCCATTAACTCATGGGAATACAGATGAACATTTGGAAAATCAGTTTTGTAAAGAGACACGACCAAAGAACTTTCATATTTTAAAATAAATAAATTTTTCAATGATAATAATAAACGTGCTCAAACAAAGAATGTAAAAACCATGGATTGCAAGAGAAAGGAATCAAGAGATGGATGGAGTTGGAGGTAAGGAAGGAAAAGGGGAATAAAAAAGGAATTAAGATATGTTATGTACATGTATCAATTCCCCACAAGGAATGTAAACGTTATATACTACAAACATGTACTAATAAAAATACAAAAAAAAAATTTCAAGGCAAACTTATAGAAAATGTTTTCACTTGAGAAATTGTACATTAGATTTTAAAAATATTTTTTGAGGTTCCTGGCCATGTGATATACTGTAGTTTATTAATATATAAGAAAATGTCCTTCTAATCTTACTTGTTATGATAAAAAGAAAAGAAAAATTCAATCTTTTAAATAAAATGCTGTTTAGACTTTTAGCTCAACTTGAAATTCTTATAAATGGCACAGAGCTAGTGTGATTTTGGATAATGTCACTGGGTCTACAATGATAATTGCAAGAGGCACTGAGGGAGTTTTCTTTAATACAGTATAATTTAATATTTCATTTTCCAAGTGATTTCAGTATTTCTTAAGTAGCCATATATGCATGCCTTTTTCTCCCTCTCCCCTCTTTCCCTCTTTCTCTCATTATCAGTGAGTGTCATAACTCCTAATTTGATGGGTTGAGGGATGCTATGCTATAGAAGGCAGTACTCATATTCATTAGAGTTGGAAAGGTTAGACATAGTCCATCATGACTGAGTTGGATTTCCTTTTCATAGTATAAAGGAATCATGGAAAATACTCTCCTGTCTTGTCCCTTTTACATTAAGTGTTTTCCGCTTAGGTCCTAGCTGAGGTTAGTGGTTGTTTACCACTAAGGAATCCAACTTCCATTTCTGTGAGAGGAACTTTTGAAAACACTTATCTTATTTTTATACCCATGGATCTTGTTTCTAACTGATCACTTCCAACTTTAAGTTTGTGATTTCTCATTTTATAGATTTTCTTTCAAATGGGGTTACAGATGATAAAGATGTTAAACATAAAGATAAAAACATAAGCAAAATCTGAGATTCTTAGAAGTTTTCAAAATTGAATTAATGACACTAATGCATTTTAAGCATTCTTCAAGTAAAAAGGAAAAGTATTTTGTGAGCTGATTAGAAAGAAGTTGAAGAGATTTATCTGACTTATTCTTTTTTAATATGTTTTATTTGTTTGACATCTGAAGAATTTATAAGAACAGAAAGATATAACTTAAATATTTGATTTATCCTTATTTCTACTCTATTGTATTCTTTAAGTATACATTAATAAATGCACAAAAAGTATAACATGTGTGGCCTTCCATAATGTGTGGTATGAAAATATGAGACTAACTTATAGCAAATTATTTACTGGTCTTATAATCTTTTCCTTATTAGTTAACTTCTCTCCCCAGGTTTCCTCATTTATAATGTAAGGATAGTAACAGAGCTATCTGATAAAGGTGAGTCTGTACATGAAAGCGCCTATAACTATCATTAGCACATAGTAGGAGTTCAGTGTTTTATTATGATTTCAATGATCTATGATTAAGACTTGAGTCAGTAAAGTAATTAGATAATTACACAGGCAATATTTGATTATACTGAAGAAGTAGGTATGTATATTAAACTTAGCTCTACATCAGTAGAGGCCAAAAGGCAAAATTTCACTGAGGAGGCTTAATGTCTTGGTCACAGCACAAAGCTATTAGATACACACAATTTTTGCATATTTCAGAGAAATCATTGAAGAATGACTTATAGAGGTGCAAGAAGGAAAACTGGGAGATCTGGGTGCATAGGTCTGTGGTAGAGTGCATGTCTAGCATGCATAAGGCCCCAAGTTTGAAACTCAGCACCACTGACAATAAAAAGAGTGATTATTGCAATACCAGTTAGAAGACTATTTTAGTAAATAATAGAGAGCTAATATTTCAACTAGGGTAGCTGCAGTAAGATTAGATACAAACAGACACATTGATGTTGCATATTGGAGGTAGGGCCTTCAGCACTTATTGTCAGATTTCCTATCCCTTGTGAAGGTTAGGAGATTTAGGAACCATGATTCACTCCCTCTCCCCTAGTACTTGAAAAAAAGAAATGACTTTAGCTACAAAATACTCAGCGATACATTTACTAAAATGAGAACGATTGGGGGAAAGAAGTTTTGGACCCATGAGGTTAAAGTCCTTATCAACCAAAGGACCTGAGCCAGGGACATAAAATTAGACATCATATGCATGAAATCTGTGGGATATAATAAAGACAAGCAAAGTTATAGTAATGAATATAATCACAAGAGTTTACATAGAGAGGCAAAAGGACCCAGGACCTGCAACTTTGCTCACCTTAGTCTGTATTTAGCTGCTATAACTTAATATTTCAGATTAGTAATTTATAAGGGAGAGAAAGATTCATTTAATTCATGTTCTGCAAGGTAAGAGTTCTACTATCATGATGGCAGAATCTGCTCAGCATATGGTGAGTGCCTTATGGCTGCATCATAACATGACAAAGATGTCACACAATGAGACAGAGTAAGCTTGCTAACTTGGGTCTCTCTTAGAAAGCTACTGGTACTACCTTGGAAGCAATATTCTAATGACTTTGTCAAATCCTAGTTAACTTCCGAAGATCTCACCTCTGAGTACCACTGACATGTGCCTTTGGAGATTAAGATTCAACGTGAGTTTTGGAAGGAAAAAACATTTGGATTGTAGCACAGAAGGTGAGGAAAATGAGGGCAGTCCTAGTAGGGAAAGCTAAGAGTAAGTGATGGGGTGGGAAAAACCAAGATATATTTCATTAAAAGAAAAAAAAAATCTTACCCTCCCCCAAGATGCCTTAAATCAGGTCTTTGTTTCTTGCATCATTAGACAGATTAGATAAAGTCTTCTTTATTGTAGTCAGACCCAGAAGCTTCATTGAAATGAACTAAAAATGATGAGAAAGAGGCTATTTCTGCTAATATCTCCCCAATAAATACAGCTACTCAATGAAAAGTTAAGAGAACACAGAAGCCAGAGGTCTTTAGATTGTTGGCTCACTCAGGTATTTTGGGTGGAAGACAGCTATTCGTTACCAATAGTTCTTACTCTCCAACCACAAGGTGAACGAGACCTGTCTTTGCAAACAGTACCACCTAGAACTTTTTCAGTTCACACTTGGATCCTGCCAGATGAGGGTTTACTGAATGTAGATCTAATCAATGAACTTTGCAAAACTATCTAGTGGTATACCAGCCCTTCTTATGATATTTTGTCTGCATTTTGATATAGAAATAAGCAAAGTTACAAATAAAAATATTCTTTTTGATAACCATTCGGCCTTAAAGACAGAGACTTTTTCTTATTTATTTCTGTAGCTCCAACATAAAGCCAGCATCTGACAGAGTGTGGAAACTTAAAGCAGCATTTCTTGAATGAAGGAATAAATAAACATAGAGTGTTTATTTAGTAGTAGAAATAAGGATGATGCAAAATGCAGCTTCTATTATAAAAGTATTCTTGCATAGTCTTTTATCTACATCTATGCAAAGTATTGATATGTTTACTATACTTTTACAATTCCAAAACCTCTTCCTATGTATCAATATTCTTGCAAAACTATGAATTTTCAACCTTAATTTTTTGCACTTGAGGAAGCTATTTTTGTAATACAACGAGTCAGTGAAAAGAACCAAGCCAAAACTCTGTAATAGCAAGATGAGGCTGAGCTGCAATGTTGTAAATACTGTATCTTATTTTATGAGGAAGAAAATCCAAATTGATATTTAATAGTTTGATAGTTTTGCCAAGAGCACACAACCTGCAGAAACAAAAAAAACACTTGTAGATTGCACAGGGATATTTAAAGGAAAAAGCAGATTCAATAAGCATTTCCATGTTTTGTATATTTGCTTTTTAAGAAAAGGTGTTGAATAGGCCATTTGATATGTTAGCTGAATGCAGCTGTTTAGATATTTGTTTGGTCTGCTATTGAATTTTTCATTAAAAATATGTGGTTAACAGCAGCCAACCTGATTTGCATGTGTGTGTTTCTGATTTGCTCACCGCTATGCCTCCCATCTCCTACATCTTAATCACACCCAGGCGCCCGCCCCATTACATTACCAGAAGGGAAGTGATGGACATCCTTTGACTCTCTTCATGACCCCCTGATAATCCTGTTTCACACACAGGCTCCCTGCTGGAGGAAACACAAAAGCTGCCACTGTAGTTCTTTACTTCCAGTCGATATTCTGACAGACTTGATCTAGCAAATTAGTATGCTGTGGTAGGGGCACGACAAAAGACCCTTTTGACACACTCTGAATCAATACCAAGGCCGACAGAGAGCCATTTCACCGTAGTTCTGTTATTTTTCCCCTTTTGATGACCTTTGCTTTTTTTTCTCCCAGCTTATATGACCTTGTCAGGTTTGAAAACATAATGTTAGAAAAGTCATCCTTGCACATACATGTGCATGGGCACACACACACACACAGATACACACTTACACACAGCCAATACATGGTGTTCTAAAATCGCTAGTGAGAATGCAAAACAAAAATGCAGCTGGTTAGGATATTTGAGTATCTTTAAAAAAATGATCCTTCTTTCTACCAGAGAAAAGGAGGAGAACCTAGCTAGACAATCAAACATCACAAATGGCTATATATGCCAGGGAATTTAGTCTAAGTAGACCAGGAGAGTTTTATCTCATTTCATTTTGTGTTATGCTTAGACATTGCTAGTTTTCAAATTCTACAATACTGCACACTTCCACTTTATATTTCACATTGCTCATTAGTTATATTAACCTAGGCTCTTGAGTATAAGATACTAAAAATTTTGTTAAATTTCTGAGTTCAATACCATTAAAAAGTAAGCTACATATGGTGATGGAGAATAAAATACTACTATTAACAATAATATAGTCTCTCTTTGTCAATTTTATCTAGCAAAATTGTTCTTTACATCTTGAAGTTTTGGGAAACAATTCTAATTTTCTGCATTTATAGTATAAAGTGTACCAGTATTATAATCCTACCTACCACATGTCTGATATCATCTCTCCAAGTGTGTGGTTATGGGCTGGGGATATAGCTCAGTGGCCTAAGTGCCTGCCTGGCATATGCAAGGTTGTAAGTTCAATCACTGGTACAAAAAAAAATAATCAAATGTGTGGTTAGGTTTACACACTTAGTATTATATATATAAGCTCATCTGGTAAATGCTGATGTCAGACATTTTATTTTTATCTAAGAAGCATGATTATATCTATCACAAATACTAATTCACTTAAATGTAATTTTGTTCACTATATAGAAAATAAGAAGCCTATGTAATAAAAATTAACTGTGTCATCTCTTTGGTCTTCTTTTTAGTTGTAACCAGAGAATACAAGTAAATACTTGAAACCAGGACTAACATCAGCTTGATTCATGGACCTCTATGTTCTTGGCATATAGTTGGGTGATACAAGATAAATCACAAATGTAATAGCATTAATTAAAAAATCTCTTTGGGGAATCTACATTTGCAGGCCACTACCATTTTGGTAATATATAGTTTTCACAGTAAAAAGGAACTATTATTTAATAAAACTTCTTTTATATAATTCAAAGTATACAAGTTTCTGAAGGATAAATATCTACATAAAAGTATATCTTTATTATTGTTTCAACTTAGATTATTAATAGAAACACAAAACAACATATGAAAATGAGAAAAAGTGACCATTAGGATGCTTTCTGCAAGACTTTACACATTTTTTATTATTATTTCAATTTAGATTATTAATAGAAACACAAAACAACATATGAAAATGAGAAAAAGTGACCTTTAAGATGCTTTCTGCAAGACTTTACACATTTTGTGGGGTTCAAGAATGTGTATAATTCTTCAAAATTAATGGACTACAAAAACTCGGAATTTTTGCAATGTCTGTGACATCATGCCCAACCAAATAACCCAATTCTGGTCATTTTTTTTTTACATTTTGACCTCCCCAAAACATACACATACAAACGCACGTGAATACACACATACTCCACTATTATCTGCTAAACTTTTGGGGCTGGGACTGTTTTACTGTAGAAGAGATAAGGTTTCCCTACAGATAAGGCAAAAATATGAGAAGTTTTAGTTACGTCATGTTAAACTCAATCTTACCAGGGATGAGACCCAGAGCTTTTGTCCATGTTAGGCAACTGTGTTCCACTGATCTACATCCCAAACCTTTTAATTTCGTTTTGAGACAATGAGTCACTAATGTCAACCTTGGACTTGTGATGGTCCTGACTCAGTGTCTCACATAGCTGGAATTAAACGCCTGCATTGTCACAGCTGGTAAAACTTTAACTTTAAATATCAAAGTCCAGTTGGCTGAAAGGGACAGTTAAACAACACACAGAAATAAGGAGGATATATGTTTAAGTATAATCCAGAGAGAAAATCTCCAACGTGATAAACAAAAGATTCCTACAATTTTATTGTATTTTCCTTGTACAGATTTTTTAATGTTTTTCATAAGTGCTACTTATTACTTTTTTCTGCATTAGATTTTTTTTTCTGGTGCGTTATCATGTCCTTACATTACTTTGTTAAGTCTTGGGCCTTAGTTCATAGTATAAAATTCAATGAACAGGGCCGGGAGTTCGGCTCAGTGCCTTAAGCACCTGCTCTGGCAGGCGCGAGGTTGTGAGTTCAATCCCCGGTGCCGCAAAAAAAAAATAAAATAAAATAAAATAAAATTCAATGAACATTCATTCAAGACTTTTGCATTATAAAGCAGTGTTTTTAGAAAATTGGTTGCAAATTTGTCTCTTTTTGATTTCTGCAGTTTTCACTATGTGACTTCACATTTCATCCATAGCATTCAAGTAATTGAAGCCAGGTTCACGATAAAGGAGCAGGGAGAATCTCTTGCCTTGCAATATACTCAGTCACTCCGTGCAAATGGTTTGACTATGTAACACATGTGCATGGAAACCCGGTGACTTTCAGTGGGTGGATAGAAGTCAGGTAAGATAACATGTCTGCCTTACAAAATAGCTTTCCAAGTCACATTTATATCTTTTCCATGCACACAAATCATTATCTGTGCATGATTTTAAGTGTATTTCCCTTTATTTATTTAAAGAGTTCAAAGCTAAAATTCTTGAATCAGATACGAGCTACACTGAAAAATATATTTACATAAAACTCAAGTATGTTGTAAGATATGGGCACTATTTTCTTGAAAATAAATTATAATCTGGCTTGAAGCTCAAAAGAATAAATGTCGAATATGGGAACTATTCCTTTATTCATGACATTAATGTGGATGCCAAAGTTCTTACACAACTCATTCCTGAATATTTAGCAACATTTTATTCAAGTTATCTTTCTGAGTCTTCCTGTTACTGCTTGGATTCTGTCTTCCCCCTGATGATTTCATTTTCTCCAAGTTTCTAAAAATAGTGGTATGTCAGTGAAAGTATAGAAAAATGTAACTCAAGGCATTAATCTATGCAGGGATATTTTAAATAATGTTCTTTAATTCTACAATTTTCAACACAATTAAAACACTGAATGTTAAGGTAGATGACTACATAATTTATAAAAGAAGATTAAATGAGCCTAATATGACATAAATAAAACTTGTCAGACATTTTCAAGCTTTTGTTCAAGTAATTACTATAAAATACATGATTTTCAGGATTGACAAAAAAGTATATGAGGGATGCATTACCACTGGTAAGGGAAAAAAGACAAACAAATAAGAAATTTTAAAAAGGTAATTCCAAATATTTAAAAGACTCAGAACCTATTCACTACTGATGTCTATATTTTTTTGAAAAAAAATTTCTGCCTAGCCTGATACCTTGGGTCTTTTCTCTTCCAAATGGCTTTAAATTATTTTTTTTTCATTTAAGAGAAAAAAGCCGAAGAAAAGAAAAACAAAAAGTGAAAGAATCAAACAAACAAACAACAACAAATTCAATACAATAACAGTATAGGTTTACAAGATGATAGGAATTTGACAATGGTTGTAATATTTCATATCACTACCTTCAAAAGCGTTGTTTAGATTAACAGATACAGACATGTAAAATTGAACTAATCATATGAGTATTAACTGTTGTTTTCAAATAACTAATACATTTAGTAGCATAGTCACTTTAGCTATCTTATGTATATAAAACACACACACACACACACACACACATACAAACTTATGTCATTTTTCTTTTCCCTTCCTTCTTTCCTCCTTTCACCTATTCCAATTACCTTTACTCTTTGAGCAGTTTCTTACCCACAGTGTGTGTTGCAGATTTTGGATCATGTATACTTTTTCAGTTTCTTACAGTAGGGAGG
This sequence comes from Dasyprocta punctata, assembly GCA_004363535.1. Taxonomy (NCBI): domain Eukaryota; kingdom Metazoa; phylum Chordata; class Mammalia; order Rodentia; family Dasyproctidae; genus Dasyprocta; species Dasyprocta punctata. The sequence goes on from RJWM01015414.1 coordinate 22,207, forward strand.
CAATATAGTATTTACACATGTGAGTTTGATTTATTTCACTTATAAGCATGGTCTCAATTCAAGTCCATTTACTTATAAAAGTCTCAAAGCAATCTTTCTTGATAACTGAGTAGTACTCCATTGTATAACAATACCACATCATTTTTATCTATTCCCTTAGAATAGATAATGTTTCCAAGATTTGGGTATTATAAATTATGTTCCTATAAACATGGGTGCACATATATCACTGTAGTATGACATTTTCAATTCTTCTGGGCAAATGCCCAGATGTGGGCTAACTGGGTCAAATGGAATCTCTAATCCTAGCTTCTTGTGAAATCTCCACACTGATTTCCACAGTGGTTGAACCAGCCTACACTCCCACCAACAGTGGAGAAGAGTTCCTTTTTCCCCACAGCCCCACTAGCATTCATTATTGGTTAATTTCTTGGTCTTGACCCTTTTTTCTGAGATGAGATGGAATCTCAGTGTTGTTTTCATTCGCATCTCTCAAATGACCATTGATGTTGAACATTTTTTCATATATTTATTTACCATTTGTATTTCATCCTCTGAGAAGTGTGTATTCATCTCACATTCCCATTTTTGGACTGGGTTTTTGGATTTGGGGGACCTGATTTTTTAAAATTGCTTATGTGTTTTAGATAGAAGTCCTTTGTCTGATGGACAGTTGGCTAAGATATTTTCCCAATTTGTGGGTTTTCTTTTCGCTCTGTTGGAAATTTCCTTTGACATGCAAAAACTTTTTAATGAGATGAGATCCCAGTTGTTGATGCTGGGAAGTATTTCCCGTGCAGTTTGAGTTTTATTCATGAACTCTCTGCCTCCTCTTATGTCATCAAGATTTTTACCTACTTTGTCTTCCAGCAGATTTAGTGTTTCTGTTTTAACATTTAGATCTTTGATCCATTTTCATTTTATTTTAGTGCATGTTGATAAACATGGATCTAGCTTTAGTTTTTGGCATATGGAAAGCCAGTTTTTCCAGCACTACATATTAAAGAGTCTATCTTTCTTACAGTGTTCATGTTTGGTTTGACCCCCTTGTTAAAGATGAGGTGGTTGAGTGTGTTTGTAGTTGTGGCTGTATCTTCTAATCTCTTCCATTGATCTTCAGGTCTGTTTTTACTCCAGTACCATGCTGATTTTATCACAGTAGCTTTGTAATATAGTTTTAAGTCAGGGATTGTGATGCCTCCTGCCTTATCTTTGTTGCCCAGAATTGCCTCTGCTATTCTAGGTCTCTTCTGGTTCCAGATGAATTTTCGGGATGATTTCTCTGGCTCTGTGAGGTAAGCAAGTGCTCTTTTGATTGGGAGTGCATTAAATCTGCATAACAATTTTGGGAGAATGTCCGTTTTCATGATGTTTGCTCTTCCTATCCATGAACAGGGAATATCTTTCCATTTTCTGAAATCTTCTTTGATTCCCTTTTTCAGAGTAATGTAATTTTCACTGTATAGATAATTTGCTTCCTTTGTTAGACTGATTCCTAAGTGTTTCATTTTTTTTGGATACTATAGTGAAGAGTATGGTTTCCCTTGTTTCTCTCTCAGTGAGTTTTTTGTTTGTGTACAAGAACACTATTGATCTTTGAGTGTTGACCTTGTGTCTAGCAACATTACTGAATTTGGTTATTACACCTAGAAGTGTTTCAAAGGATTTTTGGGGGTCTTCTATGTAGAGTATCATATCATCTGCAAATAATGATGATTTAACTTCTTCCTTTCCTATCCTTATTCCTTTTATTTCTCTCTCTTGTCTGATTGCTCTGCCTAATGTTTCCAGAACTATATGAAATAGGAGTGGTGATAATGGACATCCTTGTCTTGTTCCTGATTTTAGCTTGAAAGTTTTCAGATTTTGTCCATTTTGTAAGATGTTGGCTGTTGGTTTATGATATATGACTTTTATCAGGTTGAGGTAGAGACCATCTATTCTGATTTTCGGTAGGGATTTTATCATAAATGAGTGTTGAATTTTGTCAAAAGCTTTTTCTGCATCTATTGAGATGATCATGTGATTCTTGTCCTTGGTTCTGTTGATATGGTGGATTACATTTATTGATTTGCATATGTTGAACCACCCCTGCATTCCTGGGTGAATAAAACTTGATAATGGTGTATAATCTTCCTGATGACTTGTTGCATTCTATTTGCCAGTATTGTATTGAGGCTTTTGCATCTATATTCATTGGGGAGATTGACCTGTAATTTTCTTTTTTGGTTGGGTCTTTCTCTGGTTTTTGTATTAGGGTAATACTTGCTTCTAGGAATGAGTTAGGGAAGCTTGCTTCCTTTTCAATTTCACTGAAGAGTTTGAGGAGTGTTGGCATTAATTCTTCCCTAAATTTCTGTAGAATTCAGCAGTAAATCCATCAGGACCTGGGATTTTCTTTGTTGGTAAGGTTCTAATCATATTTTCAATTTCATTAACTGAAATTTGGTTATTTATCAGTTTTACAGCTTCTTGATTGAACTTTGGCAATTTGTACATTTATAAGAATCTGTCCATTTCTTCTGTGTTATCTAACCTATGAGAGTAAAGGTTTTTGAAGTAGGTATTCATGATCTTCTGTATTTCCACAGGGTCTGTAGTGATTTCACTCTTTTCATTTCTTATTGCATGGATTTGAGATTTTTCTTTCTATTTTTGATAAGGTTGGCTAGCCCTTTATAAATTCTATTTATTCTTTCACAGAACCAACTCTTCAATTCATTAATTTTTGTATTGTTTTCTTAGTTTCAACTGTATTAATTTCTGCTCTGATATTTATAATTTTCTCCCTTCTTTGGGCTTTGGACTTGACTTGCTCTTCTTTTTTAGAAGTTTAAGGTGCAGCATTAGGTTGTTTATGTGTGTTCTTTCCATTTTTCTGGTGGGGGAGTTGAGTACTATAAATTTCCCACTGAGTACTGCTTTCATTGTATCCCACAGGTTCCAGTAATTTCTATTTGCATTTTCATTCAATTGTAGGTATTGCTTAATTTCTTCTTTAATTTCTTCTGTGAACCACTGATTGTTTAGGAGAGTGCTATTTAATTTCCAAGTGTTTATGAGGTTCTTGTGGGGTTTTTTGTCATTAATTTCCAATTTTATTGTGCTATGGTTAGAAGATATGCATGGAATTATTTCAGTTCCTTTGCATTTACTTAAGCCTATTCTGTGGGCTAGCATATTATGTATTTTAGAGAATGACCCATGTGTAGATGAGAAAAATATTTATTCTGATGCTGTTGGGTAGATCACTAGGTACACATCTACTAGGTCCATTTGTTCACAAGTTTGATTCAATTCCGTTATTTCTTTGCTGATTTTTTGTTTGGTTGATCTGTCTCCTTGTGACAATGGGGTGTTAAGGTCCCCTGTTATAACTGTATTATTATTTGTTTTTTTCTTGTCTACTAATATTTGCCTTACATAGTTGGGTGCTCCCATATTTGGTGCATATATATTTACGATTGTAATCTCTTCCTCTTCAAGTATTCCCTTAACAAGTATGTAGTGATCTTTATCTCTTTTGATCATTTTTTGTTTGAAATTAACATTGTCTGCAAACAAGATAACTACCACTGTTTTTTTCTGGGTTCCTGTTGCATGGAGTATTGTTTTTCATCCTTTGATTTTTAGTCTGTGAATTTCTTTTTGAGTTAAATGTGTTTCTTGTACACAGCATATTGTTGGATTTTGTTTCTTAACCCACTCTGCCATTCTGTTTCTTTTTATTGGTGAGTTGAGACCATGTACATTGATTGATATAACTGATATATACAGACTTATCACTGTCATGTTATCTTTCTGTTGTTGGTTTTCTACTTTTTCTATTTAATTGTTTGTACTGCTTAGTGGTTTCCTTTTGCTGTTAATTTTGGGATTGTAGCTATCTTTGTGTGTTTCTAGAGTGTCTTTCAGTATTCTTTGTAGTGTTGGTTTGGTGGCCATGAATTTCTTCAGTTGTTCTTTGTAATGGCCGTGTCTTATTTCTCTGTCAATTTTTAGGGATAGTTTTGCAGGATACATCAATCTGGGTTGAAAGTTGTTTTCTTTCAGGGTTTAGAACAGTTTTCTCCAAGCTCTTCTTAACTTGAAGGTTTGTGTTGAGAAGTGTACTGTGATTCTATAGGCTTTCCTTCATAGGTGATCTGTTTCTTTTCTCTGACAGATTGTAGTATTTTGTTCTTGTGCTGAATTTCTGATATTCTAATTATTATATGTCTGGGTGAAGATTTATTTTAGTTATGGTTAATTGAGGTCCTGTATGCCTCACTTACATGTATATCAGATTCTCTTTCCATGTCTGGAAATTTTTCTGCTATTATTTCTGCAAATAGTCTTTGCAGGTCATTCATATTGACCCCTGCTATTTCACTGACACCTATCAATCTTATATTGTTTCTCTTTGCATTATCTTGTGGCTGTTGAATTGTTGTTTCCTAGTTCCTTGTTATTTTTAAGAGATCTTTTCTTTAGTGATTGTAAGCTTCCATGCTGTCTTCAAGGTCTGAGGGTCTATCTTCAACTTCATTCAAGCAGTTTTGCCAACTTTCAATGAATTTTTAATTTCCTGAATTTCCCTTTTAATCTGTTTCATGCATTCTAATTGTCTTATTTTATTCAAGGTTTCCATCATTTTCTTATGTTCTTCTATTTTTTATCTTGATCATCTTTAGATACACACAGCATTTCTTTCATAATGTTTGTCATTTCATTTTTTACCTGAGATATTATTTCTGATCTGATTTCCTCTATAACTTCATGGAGTTGTTTCTTTATTTCAGTTGCTATAATTTCAGAAAGTTCAGTTGTGTGATTTCCAGTGTCTTCTATTTCAGTGTCTTTTGGGTTTTATTTGGTGGGCTGGAGGACTGAGATTGCATCTTCCTCTTTGATTTTGTCATTTTCCTCTGGGACCTATGTGACTGGCCAGGTAACCTCCTGATGGATTGCACTGGAATACTGCACTGAGTAGAGTTTCAATCCTCCAATATCCCTGTGGCTAGCTGGAGCACACCCTCAAACTATAGTGCCAGAGCCTTGTACTCTGTGGCCTGTGAGGCTGGCTGTGTGTTCCCCTGATGTACTTTGTTGCATTGCTCTCAGATGCTGGCCTGTGCAAGGCTTGTGTCCTGACTCCAGCTAGCAGGGGCAACCGAGGTGGCTAGCAGAGAGGCATCTCTGCAGTGTGGCACTGGGGCCTGGTGCCTAGCTGGGTGGAGTTCAAAGCCTCCAAGACACAGGTGACTATGTTGAGCATGCCCCGGAGTGTGGCAACACCAGGACCTTGCATCTGACTGGGAGGTGTTCAGAGCCTCTGGAGCATGGGACTAGCTATAGTGGGGCCCCAGCATATGGTGCCAGGGCCTTGCTTCTGGCTGGGCAGAGTTTGGAACCTTCAGGACCTGCCCCATATTTTGCTGGGCTGCACCCCTGAACTATGGAGCAGGACCCTTGTGCTCTGTTGGGCAGAGCTCAAATTCTCCAAGACCCTTTGGCTATACTGGTTGCTCCCTGATGAGCAGCTGTGGGGCTCTGTGCTTGACTTGGCTTGGTAGCTCAGTGTTCTGTGAGGGTGGCAAGGCATTCCCCTGATCAATTGTGCTGGAACTCTGCGCTGGGCAGAGCTCAGATCCTCTGTACAGCTAGTGAGGATGCACTCTTGGAGTGTGGTGCTGGGACCTTACACTTGGCTGGGTGGAGTTCAGTATCTCTGGGATCCCAAATGGCTTTAACTGCATCCCTTTACCTGTAAAACCTGGAGTTTTTTTTCTTTGTAGCTGAGTAGTACTCCATTGTGTAAAAATATCATTGTTTTAACCATTCCTCAGTTGATGGGCATTTGGGTTGTTTCCAAGATTTAGCTGTTACAAATTGTGCTGCTATAAACATGGAGGCACATATATCACTGTGGTATGATGTTTTTCATTCTTCTGGGAAAATACTAAGAAAGGAATAGCTGGATCTAAAAGGACTTCCAATCCTAGCTTTTTGAGGACTCTCTATACTGATTTCCACAGCAGTAGTACCAGTCTATACTCCCACCAAAAGTGGAGAAGAGTTCCTTTTCCCCCAGAGCCCCTCCAACATTTGTTATTGGTTGATTTCTTGATGATAGCCATTCTTTCTGGAGTGAGATAAAATCTCAGCATTGTTTTAATTTGCATTTCTCTAATGACCAATGATGCTGAACATTTTTTCATATATTTATTTGCTATTTGTATTTCTTCATCTGAGAAGAGTGGAATCATGTCAGATACCCATTTTTGGATTGGGTCTTTGAATTTGGGGGGCCTTATTTTTTTTTTAATTCTTCATATGTTCTCTATATGTCCTTTGTCTGAGGGACAGTTGGCTAAATTTTTTTCCCAACCTGTGGGTTGTCTTGTCATTCTGTTGGTGAATTCTTTTGATGTGTGAGAACTTTTAGGAATCAATCTAACAAAGGATGTGAAAGATCTATATATTGAAAATTACAGTACTCTGAAAAAGTAGATTGAAGAGGATATCTTTTCAACTTTTAAGCCTTATTTCCATGAATCTACTGAATCTGTCCCTTCTGCATTTCTCTTGCTTGTCTCTTTTCTTTAGTTTCTAAGAAAACATTGGAGAAAATACACTAACGCTAGTGCTCTTTTAAATTCTAGAAACTATAACTACAAATCTTTCTTGGATTTTGCTTATATTCTACCATCTGGCATGGTAGAATACTCCAAAGTATTTGATGACAGATGCTAGGAGCCAACACTAGGTTTTAGGAAACTTTGCTCTTGACCAAATAGGATTAAGGCTGTTGAAGAATATAATTCATTTTGATTTCCTTTTTTTTTTTAGACACCTGCCTATAGTGCTTATTTTGTCTAGGTGAAAAACATGACTTGCTGCAATGAAAAAAAATCAACTTAGTTTATGTATGGTGCATTTTTTATTTTCAATGGTTAGAATTACTCAGTGAAAACCTGTTTCCAGAAACTAAAACACAAAGTTTCAGAACTGCAGTGCTTTGCCTTCCAGTCAGTGAAATTTTATACCACCTAAAGCCCATGGAAATGTTCTACTTTGGCAATATCATGAATCTTACCAGATTAAACCCTCACAGCACTCCACAGGACATGCACAGCAGAGATCAGTTTTCAAGTGAAAGATAGCAGTGACTGTAGGTTAGGCCTGGCTGGGCAGGATCTACTGGCCTTGTGCACATCTGGTTCCTCATTCTTCTTCTCCTACCTGGGCCACTCGTATCACTCCCAGCCGTCTTCCTCCCTGTACTACTTTAAAAGACATTTTATTATAGCAAATAAAGACTCTAGCTAAGATTTTTTCCAAGCACTTATATTATTTTAAAATATTGTTATTTTTAAAATATCATTTAAAATATACTATTGGTTTTGTAAATAAGATTTTACAAAGTATCTGGAAAATACTCCTGGTTATCTGTGGATTGTGTTTGCTCTGTTTCTTTCCTAATGAAAATCGTAATTATTTTCAATTACTTATTCTTTTCCTCCATAGCCATGTATCTCAAGGAAATCTAACTTCACCCCTGATGCAGAAGCAGGCTGATTGGTTTAGGATTAGCTTACTTTTTATTAAATCACACCAGCTGAGAGATCAGAATGTGAGCACATTTTGGTAAATGAAATAAAGAGATACTTTGCAAAGGAGTGTGTGGGAAGTTTCATTGAATTAAATATGAGAGGTGCAAGATGATTTTCTTCTTCCTTGAGGCATCATCACTGTGTGATATGAAGATGCTGTTATTGCTTTTGCTATCTGCCTCAAAACAGAGATAAAGATCAAAAATAGCAGAGAAGAGGGATATGAGTAACCTGCTCTGGAAGGCATATTTAAGCTCTGGTTCAAACATCAACCCAACCTCTGGGTTACAGTTTACATTAGATAATACATTTTCTTATTATTCCAGATATTTCAGTTTATATATGATCTGCAGATGAAAACATTTCATGGATACAGCAAGTCACAAAATTCAAGCCCTCAAGTTATGCATAGAGTCCACAGTAATCTGTCTCACTACTCTTATCAAGTGCCCAGCTTGGTGCAAAATTTCTACCAAGAGAGAAAATCTCTTGTAAGTTTTAAGGGTTAAATAACCTTTTATAGACTGTAACACCTTTGTTGCACATGCTTCCAGTAGCTACTAACCTGGAACTTTTAACAATTAACATTTTAGAAGGGTAAAACCTTTCAAGTCTGAAATATGATAGAGCAGAGGAGACAACAGATAGAAATGCAAGATCAGCATTACCTGCAGGCAAATCTGAAGTCCTACATATGCTCACCTGCTTATTCATATGGAACTATGAAGTGAACATTTTGCATTTCAGTGAGCAAACACTGTTCATTATGGCAGCACATTTATTTGACTAATCTTTGCTGAGGGCATAGATGTCAGTATAGCCCTGGGGGGAGACAGATTTTTCAGATATGTTTCTACGAGCAGAGATTCCAGTACAAGGGTACCAACTGGGTCCTGCAATCAGTGTAGGAAGAATCAGAGATCTTATATTGACCTAGAAACCTACCTAGACCTTTCACCAATAGTCTAGGTAGGTTAGGAGAGACATATCATTTCCTATGTGGTTGCAACCATGGTGTGCCCAGGACTCAAATGCTCTTCCTTCAATCATTTTGGTTTCTGGACCCCTTGGATGCTGGCAACATAGGTGTTAATTCCAAAGATTTTCATTCCAGCTGCAGTGATACAGACTTCTGTGAATAAGTTGCTAATACGTGGAGCAACACTTCACTGTAGTTTGTTTCTATCAGTGTTACTTATGAGGTCTTCTGTAACACATTCAATGCCTGGAGCCCTCAGCAATGAGGACAGTCCCTCGTGCCTATTGAAATCTGAGCTCTTTCTAGTAAAGAAACCCTGAGAGACTTCCAGAATCTGGCTCAGAAGTCTGACTCCAATTATATCTCCTATTCAATTGGAAGTCTTTTTCTTTGAGGTTACCCAATGATTGTAGTCACCGAAGAGAAAACACCTGATGGTCACAGTTATTTTGCTACATACTATGCCATGAATAAGAATGAGCATAAACATTCATTGTGTATTTCTTTTATCCTAAGTCTTAAATTAATCTGAAACTACTTCAACTGACTTCCACAGTTACTCTTTGTGGTAGATGATATTATTTTATCCATATTGTAGATGATAAAACAGGGGCACAGTAAACTAAATGAATTTCCTATGATCACATAGCTTTTTTCCTGATCCTGTGAGAATATAAGACAAACGAAACTTGGTAGCTAACTCCAATTCTGCACCATATCCTAGGGAGACTTTCACTGGTACTCGTGTAAAATCACTCAGGAATTGGATTGATGATGTTGGGGAGGACATTATAAGACTTGAGAATTTAAAAATCTGTATGACTAGTAGCCTTCCCCTTAAAAAATTCTCAATCTAATCAAGGAGCCAGAGAAGTTAAAAGGGAAATGATTAATAACAATGCCAAATAATGTGATATGTAGCCAAATGAATTATCATGCAAAATGGGTATCTATATGTGAAAGGTGCCCATACTTCATCTTTGAATGAATGGGCCCAAGAGGAGGCATCCAGACACATTAACTAAAGTGACTCTCTTCTTCAATGTCAGAATAAGCAATGTCTATGAAATTTGATCAATAATCCTTGAAATAGATTGGCATCAAAAGACCCTGGACATCTCAGGATTCATTTTCTAAGGATACGTTTCCCATATTTCTCAGAAGTGATAAGAGATAAATAGCAGAAGATAGCAGCGTAGAATTGAAGCACAAAATTAAACACATGTTTTCTCTTCTGTGAACTTTTTCCATACCTCTACGCAACTCTTTTCAATGCTGAGATGCCCTCGTCCTTCCCCCCGCCATGTTAAATCTCACCTCATCCAGCTCAAATAACAGATTTTCTATTAAGTCTACCAGATTCATATTTTGAAAATAACTCTTTCTCCTCTAGATGCCACTCATCCTTCATGTTTTTCTGTGGCCTTTGTCTTTGCTATTTTGTGCCAGAGGTATTTGTTCAGTTCCTTACTACAGAAGCTAAAGGTGTCAGTCCTCATTTTCTTAGCTTCCCTTGCAGCTAAGGTCAAGCATGTGACATGAACTGAGCCAATAAGATGGCCCTGCCTATGATTCTGAGATAAAAATTAATGGTACAATTCTTCATGTAGATGTAGTAGAGAACCAATTCTGGGAAAGAATGGCAGCAGTGCAGGTACGCCCAGGAGCAGTGGTCGTGGTCTAGAGCCAGTGAGAATGATAGGGCACCCTGCTTTTTCTGTGGCCCCCACTCAGTTGAGTCCTTATGGTTCCAGATTCATAACATAGTCTGGCTCTATTCTTGGCTGCCCGAAGCTTCTCTGTCCCTTTTAACTTCTAGTTCTCCAGGTTCCCTGCTGATTACATGAACTCATCCCACAGCATTTTCTAAGAAGTTCCTTTATCAGATAAATAAATTTGAGATAGTTTCTACCACTCTATACTAAGGCACTGGGAAGTACTTTCACTTAAAATATTGTTTTCTTCTTCTCTTGGTGAACAAGGAGTTATTAAATATCATCCCACACATTTTCATAATCATCAGGATAAGCTCTATGCCAGTTAATTACCCCATATGGTAAACTCCATGAGTTGTTTCGATAAAGAAACATGTATTAGAACCATAAGATCCATAAGTTCATGTAGCTTTCTTTTATCTCCTCATCCCCCTTCCCATCTTAAAGAGGGAGAAAATAATGAAATAAATGCCAATCAAATTACAATCACCATTAGATGTTGGAAAAGAAAGTACGTCATCTTTCTTACACATAACCACCTCCCAAAAAAATTTTTTTTTGGTACTGAGGATCAAACTCATGACCTTGTGCTTACCAGGCAGGCACCTACAGTACTGAGCCCAAATTTTCATAATGTATGCAACTTTTCTTTTTTAGTAAGACTGTTCTGGGTCTCTTCATACTACCAAGTTTATGTACTAAGCCAAGAGAATTACTGTCTACTAAAAGGATAAAAGAGCACACCTCACAACAGTGTCTACACTATTGGCTTTCTCACTTGCTGCATTCATGGTACTATATACCTTGATATTTATATGATGATCATTCTTTTTCAATCATTATCTATGTTATGCTATTTAATTCTTAAGTCAAGCTTATGAAATAGTAAGTTGTAAGCGAAAGGTAAAAACGTTATTGTATTCATATTTTTGAAAACATATGTGTTCTAGTTTGAATAGCATTGTGTCTTCTAAACTATCAGTGAAAGAGTGGGATGAGGCTGTCATCTTTTGACCCTGAGAAAGTTGTTCTGTCAGACTTACAGGATTGGAATGAGCTCATCAGTCAGATAATGTGTTAGCCAAGTACTTTTTTTACACCTCTACAGGGTTCTTAACCTTGTCCTAACCCCTTCTACTTGAGATATATAAGAAATATTTTTGCAGGGTCACTGACTACAAATATCTTACTCTTCAAATCATTCCTCATGTAAAAATCTGAAGCAGATACTGAAGTGAAGGAAGAAAAAAGGGGGGAAGGAGAGGATGAAGGTTCTGAAATACTTTATTTCTGCAGAAAAACGATGGAGATGACTATCAGCAGATTCCTTCTATTTACTAAGGCACATAATATGTAGCCTTCAGGAGCACAGTCCAAACAAGCAGTGAGGCTAGAAGAGCCTATTTCCATCATCATTCTTACAGTGTTGCCTTTTCCCTTTTTTATTCTTCTTGAGTTCCTCTTCACTCTCCATTATGAATACTCCTTACAGTCTGACAGGCCCTGGAAAATGATTTTTCCAAGTTCCTTTTAAAAGTTTCTAGTGATTGAGAATACTTTAATATGTTACCTGCCCCAGCAGAGTCTTCAATGCCTTAATGAAAAATTGTATGGGACCAGAAGCATCTTTATAGTTAATGTTTGTCATTCGAATACACCTGTCCTTTGTTCCACTCAAGAGCATATGTAATGGAGACACTCACATGCATATGTAAATTGAGTAGTTCTCTTCCTACTTCTTACTGGCACAGTTCACTTCATTGCTGTTCTATTTCTGTGTCCTTGAGCAACTCATTTCATATCTGCAGTCATACTTGGAAGATGTTCTACAGGTTTGTCAGAGACTGAAATATAGGTCACACTTCAAGCAAGACAATCAAGGTCTACAGCTTGTCCTTTGAATGGATTTAGAGTCACTTTTTTACTTGTGTACAGTGTTGAATGGCCCAGAGTGTTATTGGATTGCCGTAAGGGCTCAAGTCAGAAGGTTGTGGAGTTGATTTGGAGTCTCAGACATCATTGCCTTTTGTCACTGGTTAGTGACTGGTTATTCTGCTGGCATAGAAATGAATTCTTGGTCTCTCTGAAAGTTTTGACTACCTTATTATATGCCAGATTATAAAGGAAGAAAAGAAATGTAATTTTGTGACAAAATATTTGTTAAAAACAGTACATACGAGTAGTTTTGACCCTAAAATTAAATGTTCATTAAAGTCCATGTCTATTCTTCTTGATCTGAGGAGAAATCTCTATTTGGTGATATAACAGTTAGTAATTATTGTGGAAAAAGATTTTGATGAACAAAAACTGCAGATTACAGTGCACACCATAAGTTTTTTCAGTAGTTGCAAAGAGAAAAACAAAAGTAGAGTTGTATTTTTCATAGAGAATTTTAGTTTCTGTGCTGGAGTTTTTAAATTTTAATTACCACATTAATCAATGCCCATATATAAATATCTATGTCTGTATACCTTGAAAGTGTAGGTATATGTAATGTGTATACTGTACATGTATATTTGTCTGTCAGTATCGATGAGGTGTTGACCTTAGGGTCCTTGAGGTTACCAAAGTCCATGATTGCTCACATCCCTCACATATGCAATGATACAGAATTTGCAAATAACCTGTGCACATCCTCCTGTATTCTTCAGCTCATCTCTAGATATTTCCCCTTCTATGCCTCGTATAATGTAAATGTTGTGTAATAGTTGTATTCTACTGTTTAGGGAATAAAGATAAGGAAAAGCATCTGCACATGTTCACTATAAACACAATTTGTTTTCTGGATAGTATTGAACCATCATAATTGTTTAAATCCATGAATGCAGAACCTGTGTATACAATGAAATGTGTGTACATACATTCATATAAATGCATATACAGTTTAGCATGTATAAAGTGAATGGCTTGTTCCATGGCATTAGTTGTCATTTACATATATTTCTTTATTAAAATTTCTTTATTTGATATTTACTTTTTTAAAAGTTTTCTTATTTTAAAAAAGCAAAACAGAAAAAAGGTAGAAGTAATACAGAATTTCAAATAAAAAGTAAGAAATCAATACTAGTCAACGTATCACATATTGTTATTTTAGAAATAGTTGTTCAAGTTACAAAATCTAGGCATAAAAAATCAGATAATCAAACAATAACAACCCAAACTATTTTTTCTAATGAACTAACAGAATTAGTAGTATAGTTATCTATCTTGTATACTTACATATACATACAGTTATATGTATTTTGAGCATGTTCTTTCCCTCTCCTTATTACGATATCTATTGTATATTTTGGACCTTATTACTCTTTCAGTTTTTCTTAAAAATTATTATTTATTTTTCATACTAGGGAAACAATATGATATTTACAAATGTGAGTCTGATTTATTTCACTTATGAATATAGTCTTGAGTTGCCTCCATTTACCTATAAAAGCCTCAAGATCATCTTATTTTATAGCTTGCCATCTTTATTGAAATTTTAAAGGGTGAATACATTCAAATATTTTCTCTTTTGATAACCTCTCTCCATTAGAGAACAATACTTGCACAGGTGCCAAAAATGTCCCCATGTTCACATTCTTAGTCACTGTAGTTTCCTAATAGTGTTTTTGCTGAGTTTTGGCTTTGGGATTTGAATGCTGTCCAACCAACTACATTTATTAAAGAAAATCATCATTACCACTTAAAAACTCCATGGTTTGATAATCTTATTTTTAATTTTTGTTTTATTGTTTTCTTTTTTAAAAGAATGTTTATTTTCCCATATATTCAATTTGTTCCCTGACACTGGTGTGTGTTGAGATTGTCCTGAATTCACTATCTTAAAAATCTCTTTACCAGAGTATAATTGCTCTTTTTCTGCTTCCTAAAGGGAATGTGATTTTGTTGTGTCACATTCAACGCTTTTTTTAAAATGTTCATTGACACTCACACCCGTGCTCCTGCAGTGCAAGCTCTTCTATCTTCAGACTTGATTTGATTATTTATTTATTTATTGTACTACAGACTGAATCCAAGAGAATCATGCTTGTAACTTTTTGAGAGGTTCTTGGATGGATGGTGATGTTGCCAACTGAGAGATTATAACAGATAAAAACACTTAGGAAGGAAGATGTAAACCAAGTCCTTAAGATTTTGTGAACTTTTTGACTAATTTGTTCTCTAAAATGTTTGCTAGCATAAGATAATATTTGTTTGTGGCTTAAATGTCTTACCCCAAGGAAGCTGATTATCATTTTTGAATAATTGAATCAAGCTCCTCATTGAGCTACGTCCCCAGCTCTTCCTTATTAGACAGGATCTTGCTAAACAAAACATTCTTAGGCTCTATTGAATCACCTTGATTAGTTTTAGGTGAAGACTGGTGTATCTGTTAGTAACATACCATTACATCTGTTTTCCTCAGTTTTACTCTTCAACACATCAATTTTATCCAAATTCTGGAAAAGTTGAACTGTTGCAATTTTTCTCTTTGTCTATGAGAATCATACGAAAATGGATTAAAGCACTCTTCATGCTTCACAGTTCTCAAGCTGGATTGCAAAATAACGTATTGGAGAGAAGGTGCTAACAGGATTGTTGAAATGATTTTCAAGTTTTACTTTTTGATGTTTTATTAACAAATTTCTCTTAGAAAATTTTCTTTCTTCGTGGAGTCAGCAAGTAGATACTCATCAACCAAAAATTCCTACAACCTTTAAGACCAGAAGAATCACTCAAGGAGGTTAATGCTGACAGCTAAAGTTGGTGTATAGGGTCATAGAGTTCCATGAGGAAGACTGAGATAGAATGCTCTCCTTTCTATACTCTGCAGCCCATGTTCATAGGAAGTACCCACACAATGATAAATGAATATGAGAATAATTGAATAAACAAATGACTTATTCATAGGGGAGAATCTATCCTGTCATTAGGAATGATCAGAGAGGTTTCAAAACAATTGGCTATGTAGTCTTTCTTATGTGTTCAAAATATAAAGGCAGAAAAATAATAATCAGCTTCTTTGGAGTAAGACATTTAAGCCACAATCAAATATTATCCTATGATAGCAATCATTTTAGAAAACTAATCATCCAAAAAGTTCACAAAATATTAAAGACTTGGTTTAGCATATTCCTTCCTAAGTGTCTTAATCTGTTATGATCTCTCAGTTGGTGGCATCACTGTCCATCCAGTAACCCTTAGAAAGTTACAAACACTTGTATTTCCCCATTGTGTCTAGTTCTTAACTGTTATGTGATTTATAGGGCTCACAAATATTTATTACGCCTGCTTGTGTCAGGTGCTACTCAACCTGTTGGGTTTGTAATAGCGATTTAAATAGATAATATTTCTATTCTCACAGAACTTACATTGTGTTAGGAGCAGATAAAACAAAGAGATATGCCAGGTGCTAGGTAGAAAGAGGTGCTATGAAGAAAACCAAACAGGGAAAAGGATAGAAAGCTGTAGAATTCCTTCATCCCATTCTCTCCACCCTTGGTCCGTCAATTTTCAGACTTTAGGAAAAATGTTCTTACTTCATCAGATCTGCCTTTGCTGATATTTAAAGATTCTAATACAATGGCCAGGCTTCCCCCCCGCTCTTCAATTTTGCCCATATATTAATCTTCAATGCTTCTCCTCACCTTAAAAAAAGTGCCTCAGCATCTCCCCGTGGCATAACAACCCCCATAATCTTGCCAGTGCCCCTTTTCAGCCTCATTACTTCATCTACCTTTCTGTCATGAGTGTAGCTTTCTGGTGCTTACTTTCAGCACCTGTTCCACATCAAGAGCAATGTTTTGTTACCATTTTTTGCCCTTGCTGCACTAATACCATGAGCTAATATTTTGCAGTGTTCATCATTTACTGCTTGCCCCTGCATAGGATGCTGTCCTTGCCACTTCACCTACTGATGTCTCCTCTTTCTTTAATATTTTTCTCTGAGAAGCCTTCTGTGACCTTCCCACTTACTTCTGCCATATGTCATGTCTAATTAAATGTACATCAATTTTATAATCTCCTATAGTGTCCAATAATTATCTCTGTCACTCCATTTGCCATATTATTAGATAATATTTTAAGATTATTTTTACTTCTATTGTGACTGAGAAAATAGGTCCTACTTCCTTTGTTCTCTCTATTCAGCATTTAGCCCAATGTCTGGCCAATGTTAGGTATGTGAAGTGTATGCATTAAATGAGTGAATAAATAAGTGACTGAGTAAATGAATCAGTGATACCATAAGAATCCATCTTATTGGCATCACAAACATTCTAAAATACTGGGATATTGTGCAAGGAGGAAGACCAAGAAGAAGGAAAACACTGAGGAATCCTGAGAAGTCAGAGATAATAACTTAGTAACCACTACAGCAATGCAATAAAAACAAGAGAAATAAAAGACAGGGTGATAAGCTATTGCTAGCCCTATTTTGAACATAACAATACACACAAGGTAACATTTTACAAGGAAGACAATAATTGTACAAGAATTACTTGAAAGGTAGAAACATTTAAAGGTAGCATTGTATATAAGGGAATATCATCAACAAAATTTAGAAAGTAAAAGAGAAATCCAGACTAGGACTGGAATGAGAGATGGAGAGTGAATCACAGGCCAGACCACAGAAGGCTGAGATGGAAGGATCGTTCAGGTAAGAGGGGCAGCTCTGACCAAGGATTAAAGGAAGAGGAAGATTAAAAAGCATCGCAAAACTAAATGGAGACTGGCTGCAAATAAGAATTTCCATGATAATTTTATACCTAGCAATAATCTGTAAGTGTAGGGGAAACAACTGGTTTTGGCAAGATAACCTAATGGGACTGCCTTACCGCAGACTTACAGATAGCTCTCTGAAGGGAGAAAAGGCTATGGTTATGCATTACATGTCCTGGAGAAGTTAATCCTGATTAAAAGAAGAAAAAAAAACTACAAGAAAATCAATATCTCAGTTTCTATCCTTAATAGCTGACATCTCAGTTTTTATTATACATCTCCTAGACTTTGAGATCCAGAAACTAATTTGGCTAAAACAAACATATGAATTATGTCCAAATGGCTCATGCTGAAATGATATTATAATTTTATATTTGTAATTATTTAAATAATTTTACTAATGAACTAATTGAGCTCTGGAAGTATACTAGTGAAAGAGATGTGTATAGCAAAACACAGAAACAACTGAAAGTTCATTAATAGTAGAATGAATAAATAATTTATAGTAGTTTGAAAAATGATACACAATACAGCATTGGAATTGAGCTACAACTCCATGTAAGAATTTGAGTGCATTCTCAAAACATTTAACTGAATGAAATTTTTAAATGAGTAAGAAAGAAACTCAGCATCATTCCAGTTATTTAAGTGCCCATGACCCAAACCAGAATAATATGTTATCTATGGGTGAATAGTTATAAGAAAACTGTGTGTCTGGTTCTTTAAAATTAGGACATGAGTTTCCACTTGGAGGAGGCAGGGATAGTCTAAAAAGGAAGGATCTCGAGGATATTTAAGTTCCGAATACATCTGCCTTAAGCTTGCTGTGAGTAAATGGGCTATTTTATCTTCTTTTGACTATACAATACACACATATACATTTGAATCTGTCATATACAAATCTTTACGTATATGTAGAAAAGTTCATAATTCATTTTTATGTAAAGCTTTCATCTGAGAAGCAATCCTCTGTTAGTTGGTCCTTTTATGAATCAGGAGTTTCAAAATGCATGTTAAATACCCTAGGTCTCTGCCAGCCCCTGATGGTGAACTGAATTGTTACAAAGCTAAGAGCGTTATTTCAGTCAGCTGTCAATTGATACCAATCATCGCAGCTGACTTTTCCACCCAGCAATCTGTGCCAATTGTTAACATGGGTGAAGTGAGCCAATTGCTTGAGACCAGGTTTTATTAATTTATATTAAAATTTAGACTGAAGTAGACATATTGGGGAATTAAGAAAATAAAAAGGAGAAACCAAAAATGCCAAAAGGAATTTAGAATATTTTGAAGCCAGTGCTTTCATTTCAAAACATAAACCTTTATTCGGAGTGATTGAAAATCAAAAGCCTATTGAGTGCACATCATTTCTGGCAATTGTATAATTCATAAATAGACAAATGGCTTAAGAAACATGGTGAAAAAAATGTACTCCCAAGGAGGTATCATCTATGCCAAGTTTACTGCTGAGATCATAAACCAGTGACAATAGGGGTTAATAATAGAAATGTTGGTAGTCCTCTACTCATAATAGAATGAACAGTGCTGCTATAATTACAATTTTCTTTTTTTCCTTTGTTATATAGAAATGAATCAATATCCAAGTAGAGAAGGGATAAAAATGTCTTCAATAATTTGCTTTGCTCGTCAAAAAAATTGGCTTCTTAGGTCTGCAAGTCAATTGTATCATTCAGAATTATTACAAGGCTCAAATAGTGTAAATTAAAATATGTTTTGACCTATTGAAGGCTATTTTATGTGATTTTTCAGTAGAGACTGAATAATCATACCCAATTTACCTTTTCTATCAACTTACTTTAAAAAAGAATCAATATGTTATTGCAGTGGATATTTAGAGGAATCAACTCTTCATGTGACATCTTGCTAAGTTATGTTGACACTAGGGCTATTATATATAGATAATCCTTGGTTTGATTTGTTATTAATTAGGCCTAGGGAAACATCTGATTAGTGAGTCTAGCAATAAGTGATGTATCTTAAAAAACTATTACTATTCCCAAGAAAAGCGATAGCAAATCTGATTGAAGTTCAATAGAACAGTGCAATAGGAATAGTGAAAGAGTAAAACTGGAAATGCATGTAATGAAAAAAAATGTATTTTCCACACATCGATGACCTAAAATAAATTCATTTAGGTCACAAAGAAAATTTTCATGTGGTCTTACTTAAATCTTTTGTATATCTAAAATTTTATGTAGTGCTTTGTTTCTTCTTTTATTTTTATTTTAGTATTGATGCTAGCAGGAGGAATTTAGAAAGATTGCTGTAATTTTGCACTACATAAATCTTCTGAAAAGTGAGTAATAGTATTCAAATACTTACTTGAGTCCTTCATAATGAATTCAGTTGGATCAAATCTAAAGAGAAAATAAAAGTTAAAGACAGAGTAAAAGTCTGAGTAGACTTTTTATTTTTTCCCTTCAATGAGTGTTTCATTACCATTCTTAGGTATAGAAACATTTTTTGAAGAATATTACTGGCTGATGTCCTTTCTGTTTAGTCTTTTATATGATTATCTAATTTTCTCTTTCACGTATTCATCTGACAGGTTGCAGTTCATGATCATTTTCCTTCAGCTCTTCCTTCAGTTCATCCTCTAATTTTTCTCACTATCTAGCTGTAAACTGTACTCACAGGAGCCCTGGCTTCCAACTTACATCTTTGTGATTGTAGGCATGGAGCTCAGTCTCTTTGGTACTCATTCACTCATTCCTAAGAGCCTACATGAATTAGTGTTTCTGAAACAAACATGAAAACTGTTAAAGAGCCTCTAAAATTTCATTTTACTTGCAAACAATATCATTAATACATGGCAGGTAATGCAAAGAGAAGAATATACAATGCTATTGGACAAAGGGACTCTCCTGCATGTTTCCTTTGATCTTTACACAACCTTATGAAATAGGCACTGTTTCTATTTTCATTTTACACATGTGGAAATTGGGGTCCCAGAAGGTTATGTGTTTTACCCAAGTGCTTCTGATCTACAGAGCCTATCTATCCTCTACACAGACTCTCCAAATATATCTGTCCATCAATTAACTGAAACATTCAATGAAATAAATGCAAAGAGCCCATACACATTTCAGACTTGAACACCACTATCTTTTTTGTCTCCTGAACTCCTTGTTCATAATGAGTAAAATGGCTTTTATCTCTTTATACTTTACTCATTTTCAGCACCAGTATCCATTTCCCTGAAGATAACATTTTACCATGCTGAACTCTGGTAGCTCTTTAAATGGCACATTTCTATTTATGGTCTCATGCAAATTTATTATCTTGCTAAAGTCTCAAGTTTTACTCTAAAGATATCAACTTCTTGAGATTCTCACCCAGCTTCACTTTTGGAGCATTTTCTTACAGATCTGAAAGATGTAAAGATGCCTCTGTCCTTTGCATGTGTTTCATAGACCCCTACCATTAAGCTAAAGGTACAACAACTTACTTTTTCTCATAGTGAGATACTATAAACTAACAGTATTCTATACCAAAATGCTGCTATTTTTCCTTCTTGAAACTGTTAATATTTACTTCTTTATCATTGCTTCCGAAAATAAATCTGTTATCTTATTTGCAAATTCTCACTCTTCTTACGTAGCAGTGAAGAATTTTAGACTACTATGTTTTTTTACTTATGTAGTTATACAAAGATTCCTCTACTGTTAATATAACATGTTGATGTTCTTAAAGTCATGTATTTCATTTCTGTGAGACTGAGGATTATCATGTTCTTTACACTTCAGGATTCTATAGGTAAATATTTGTTCTTAGAAAATTTTATGTAATCTGTGGTAACCTGTGCAATGCTGAATGCTATAGAATGTAGAAAGTAAAAAAGTAGAGCCATTGCTTGTCTTTAGTTTCATGTTGTATTGGGTGATATACTATGTACCCCCAAGTCCTCATATACTTTTGATGTGGCTGAGTTATTGGTTTGTTATTGGTTTGTTGTCTGGCACACAGATTGGCAATGTGAATGCCGTACCCGCCCAGGGGTGGAGCCAACACATAATGTAAATGAGGTGGGTCTTCCTCTTGCTTGCTTCCACCTTCTTTCTCACTAGCATGCCTTGCAGCTTGCAGGTGCCATGAATGGCAGCCCGGCCACACCATGCTGGCTTGAAGCCAACTAAGTGTGGACTGAAACTCCCGAGAAACTGTAAGAATAAACCTTTCCTTCCCTAATTTTGGGTGTCAGGTATTTTGTCTTGGCAACAAGTGAAAAGTAACTAAGACAGAATTTAGTACCAGGAGTGGGGTCATTGCTGTGACTATTCCTGACCATGTGATTCAAGAGCCTTTGGAAATGGCTTGTGGGGAAAGTTTGGAAAGGTTCAGAGATGTCGTCTACATGCATAGAGCTGGAACGGCTTAGATTGTTCTGTATGGGAGATTCTAGTCAGAGCCTAGGAGACCAGAAGGCTGATAGAAAGTCTGCCAGTAAAGACCAGGTTTGGGAGGTATCTGCTGGGAAGAAGGATGACATTGGGTGTTGGACACCACACGATGTGTGTCATGGCTTGACAGGAAGTTTGTCTGCATTCTGCCCATGCCCGAAGACTTTGCCTGAGACTGAGATTAAGGGCGTTGGATTTATTAATCTCGTGGAAGAAATCTCCAGGCAACCAAATATTGAAATGGTGGTCTGGCTTTTATTGGGGGCTCTTAGCCAGATTTATGTTGTAGATAAAGAGCAAAGAGCCTGACATGGTGATTTCAAACCTTGTGAGTTTGGCCAGGAAGCTGTGGACTTCAAAGATGGAGCTGAGACCTTGACTGCTAAGAAGGAACAAAGGAATAAAAAAGATGGCCTGGGGGCATCCCAGGAAGCAGCAGGCCTCCACCGTTCACAACCTCAGGCCTTCAAAAGTGAAAGAGCTTGATCGGAGGAAAAAGCTGCAGAGTGCCCTGTCCTGGAGTGGCAAAAAAAGCCGCAGAGTGCCTTGTCCTAGAGTGGTGGCAGAGGCCATGCCATGTCCCAAAATGGAGGTGGCCACACCCAATTCCAGAATGACAGTGGCATAGAGAAGCTGTTCCTCACAATCAGGCCCAGAGAGCTCAGAGATCCAGACAGTCGACCCCCCAAGAGAAAGGAAACCCTGGCTACTGCTCCAGCCTGCAGCAGACCTTGGTGGCATCCATGTGGCTCTGGTTTTAAGTACAAATAAAGGCCAAGGCAACTTCTGCCTCACCTGAGAGAGCAATGTATAAAGATGTAAGGGTGAAGCCAAGGAATAAATCATCCTAGGAAAGTTATGGAAGTTAAGACCCCTGAAGGTGCTGCAGGGGTGGAGTCACTCAAGCCTGTTGGAGCTTGTAACCAGGTTGCTTCAGATACTGAGTGGAGAACTCCAGGACTTAATATTTGCCCTGCTGGATTTTGGACTTTCTTTGGTTATAATGCTTTGTATTCCCCTGTTTGTAACTTTTGAAATGGTAATGTTTATCTTATACCTTTACATGTTGGAAGTGTTTGACCTCGTTTTCATTTGTACAGGGGGTTACAGTTAAGAGTTTGCCATAGATCTCGGAGGAGATTTGGGACTTGGACTTTTCAGCAATGCTGAAACTCTTAGGACTCTGGCAAGTCTTGGAAGTGGACAAAATGTCTTTTGTATTAAGGATGTATATGAGTTCTTGGGGGTCCAGGGGTGGAATGTATTGGATGATATACTATGTATCCCCAAGTCCTCATATACTTTTGATGGGGCTGAGTTATTGGTTTGTTATTGGTTTGTTGTCTGGCGCATGGATTGGCAATGTGAGTGCTGTATCTGCCCAGGGGTGGAGCCGACATACAATGTAAATGAGGTGGGTCTTCCTCTTGCTCGCTTCTGCCTTCTCTCTTGCTAGCATGCCTTGTGGCTTGCAGGTGCCATGAACGGCAGCCCCGCCACACCATGCTGACTTGGAACCAACTAAGTGTAGACTGAAACTCCTGAGAAACTGTAAGAATAAACCTTTCCTTCCCTAATTTTGGGTGTCAGGTATTTTGTGTCGGCAACGAGCAAAAAGTAACTAAGACACATGTCTTTATTTTATAAAACCAGAACCTGAGGTGTTGGCTGTGAATAGGAAATTACTGTCATCATTTTCTCCATTCATATACTTATTAAGTGTTTACAATGTTAAGAACCTGTAGTATTCCAGAACGTTTAGGATATTATTTTAAGTCATTAGGCTATTTGTGAAGAGGTTGTTTCCTATTATTTACATACAAGGTAGCTGAATCAGAGTTGTATGGTTGATATATAATTACAACATTTAGTGGTAAAAGCTGGAATTCATGATCATTTTGCTGCAGCTCAAAATACTATCTTACTTCACCACAGTTTTTCTCTAATATAACGAAATATTCATTTTATTAGCAAGTACCATGCAGGAAGTACTGAGCCATGTAGAGTCACAGTACTCGGTGTAATTAATCCTTTTGAAATGTTTTATAAAACCCCAGTTAAAATTTAATCATATGATCAGAAAAGATAAGTCTTTTAGGAATGTATTCACATAACAGTAAAAATTACTCTTTGGTTCTAAGGTATTCAAAGATGAACATGTAAAATGTGTTCCACTTATGTAGGTCTACTGAGAGGAATTTGAGAGATGAAACAGTCAGGAAAAGTCTCATGTTTCATGTTAAAAGGATTCAGGTCTTTTCATTGATAATGAGAAGCCTTCAGGAGCAGTTTCACCTGAATACTTTCTCAAAAACTGGTGGTTAATCTTGAATGGCTTGAGAGATGCTTAGAAAATTAGTAAAACACACTTCTGGGTATGTTTGGTTGGAATATAGGGGTGTGTGATCTTGGGGGCATATATGGTCCCTGACTTTTCTCTCAGGCTGCTCTGCTCTCTGCTTTCTGGATGCCAGAAAATGAGCAGCTTTTCCCATGCCCTGCCCATGTCTCATCATGATTCCTGACCATGGACTGTAACTTCTAAACCCATGAGCCAAAATAAGCTCCTCTTCCTTTAAATTGCAGCTGTCTGGTATCTTGTCTTAGCAACAGAAAAATCTGACTGATACAAGGACAATTCATCATTTCAGTGTTAAGGTTGTAATTCATGTTGCTTTTTCCTATTGCTTACCAAGAGTAGTATGCAGAATTCTAAGACCGTCCCCAAGAAATCCTGCCATAATTTTTGGAAATGTGAATAAAATACAATGAATTGTCTCTCCTAGGATTAGGTTATATTTCATGGCATAGTTAACATTGCAAAAGAAAGCCCTTTAAAATCAGAGAGTTGTCTCTCAATGGTAGCAGAAAAGGCTATGGTCCCGCCTGTGTTAAAACTAGTAGGACTAATTTCAATATTAAGTTTGCTTCAGTGGCCATTTATGTCTCCTTCCATCTTCATTAGTCAAGGTCTCATCCCCTATTGCTTTGTGATATTCTAATCACAATTGGATTTCCTTGTTGTGGACAACTTACTGTCTCAATAGCCTTTGCAATTCTTACTTGGTGAACATCAATCCTTCTGCTTCTAAGGCTGCTCCCTTTATCTTTTCATTTTGAGTGAAATTTGGTTTCCTTAAGAAAGTACCACTTTCCCTGACATCATCTTAAATGAAGTGTTTTTTCTCTCATTCTACATGTAGGTTAAGGCCAAAAAATTGAAGTTGGTGTTCTTTCTGTTTTTCTTGGGATTTCTGAACTGTTTTACATGAGACATCTACCCTAAGTCTGTACCACTTTCTTCACTACTGTTCCTGGTCATAACTCATTATCCATCAAGTATTTTACCTCTAACTTCTCCACTTTCAACTTCTCCAGAAATCCTGCTCTAGAAATTTGCATCAAATACTCCAGAATCAATCTTAGTGACTTAAAAACCCACAGAAAGAAATAAACCAAATCTTTAGGGTCCCAGTTCCTTAGTCTCAACTTCTCTATGTTTCTTTTGCTTCATAAGTCTTGATGATTTTTTTCCATATTCATATGCTACACATTTTCATAAGCAGTCCCTTAATCCTTGGTGTGTGTACTTCAGATACCCATTTCTTAGGTCACTGTCTCATACATTCTCATCATTGCAATTTTTCTGCCTTATGAATTCCCCAAAACTTTTTCTCCATTTTCTCCTATTCTGTACCCAACCTGACTTCAGTCTCACCCTGATCCAGCATTTCATCTGAGATTTATCATACTAATACAATTTCACCAATATCTTTTGCTTACTTGATTTCTCCTCTGTGACTGAACTTCTCTGGCAAAATGTCAATTGTGAAAAATGTCTACCATCATCAGCCTCTCTATGCCTTTCTGAGAGCAACTCATGACTGAGTTGGTTAAAGGTCATATGTTAAAAGTCACATGACTGAGGTGGCTAATTTCACTTTAAAACTCAAAGATCAGCAAGAGGCTGCAACCAGAATCAAGCCAGCCTGCCTCCCTGGTGAGTCTGTGCGACCGTGTGGACTCCAGGAGGAGAGAAAGAGTGGTGTCCCATAGGCCTGCTGGCACACGGGCTATGAATCAAGGCCTTCCCCCCCTGCCCTGAGCATCCTGCCTGCCCGGAAGACCTGCTGGGTTCATGACAACTGGGTTACAAATACTTGTATTGCTGGATTGTTTTGCAGGCCTGGTGCCCACAGTCTCAGCATTTCTTGGGTAGATGACATTTTCTAGTGTGGTGAATAGGTGGGATTGTCCTCTGTCTTGTCTTTGAGCCCCAATATTATTGTCATTGGTTTGCTTAATTTTGTTTATTTTTCGTTTCCTTTTTTTTTTTTTT
>RJWM01015415.1:0-47985 GCA_004363535.1 Dasyprocta punctata
GACTATTGGGATTTTAAAAATGATTTATTTTGCTACACAATTCAGACCTTTGAACCATAGTGGATGCTGGGTGCTGTGCTGACATAGTAGTTAGGGATAAAAAGAGTGTTTGGGGGATTGTGGAATTCTGGCTTTCTATAAATCACTAATTTTATTGTAGTAAATAGAGGTCACCTCCTGGAACTCCAATAGCCAGCACTGAAAAATGGTATGAAACTATCGATGTCCATCAAAAGGAAAAATAGGACAAACAAAATGGAGGGAAAAGAATGTTTTCTCAGTTTTAGCCAAGGTTGTGCCAAGAAATGGCTAGAACAAGCAAGGTAAATTTTGAGAGATGGACCAAACCTTTCCATTGCTTCTTGGAGCATATTATAGAGTGCCTACGCCCCAGTGAGATCAGAGGGCAATGACAAGAAGGGGCAGAACAGTAAAGTGGAGGACCTCAGAGGTTCAATCCCATCATGAGCTCAGAAGGGGGGCGCTCAAGAGCTTGCTCCAAAACTATGGCTCACTCAGCCAAGAATAAACAGGGACCATGCATGGCAATGGGCATAAACACAAACACATGCAGAGCCTGTGGAGGGAAGGAAAATGGCCAGCCTGACCCCAGAGAGTCTGTGTAAACTGAGATGTGCTAGCTTGAGTTATTCAGTGCCTTTCCAATTTGCTTCCTATCTCTGCAGGCAGTCAGGAAACACTCAATTTCCCAGCCCAACTTGCAGCAAGGTATGGTCACTACATTTCACTTTTTACCTTAAGATGAAAGCAGTAGTCCTTAGAAAGTATTTCTTTCCTATATACAAAAATAAAGTCTTCTAGGAGAGATTCTGCCTCTTTACCATCCTCACCCCTCTTTCCTGCTTGAAGCACAGATATCATAGCTGGATTTGCAGCAGCCATTTTGAGATCATGAGGACCAAACAGCACAAGGTGAAGATAGCAGAGCCACCAGCCAGGGGAGTCTGGGGTCTCATGGAGTTGTTCAGCCTCAAAGCCTGCCCTGGACTTCCAACCCCTGGATATTTAGCTGCATGAGAAAAGTTAACTCCTGACTCTTTTAACACTTGAAGTCAGATTTTTGTCATACACAGTGATATACTGCCCCCTAGCTCTAGCCATTGTCAAGTGGAAATGCTGATGCTGTGCCGCCCTGATTGATTTTCCTAGAGAATATTTATTTATTTATTTATCTGTTATTTTACATGAAGTGTTTGGATTGACAGTTGGGAACTGACTCCAGAGATCATTAATTGAGCAGTTTTTTTCTTAAACACACTTCCCACTTGTGTGGGTTGTCTGGTTTATAGAATGCTTTATTCTTGATTGACCAAGATATTTAAGCACATTATACAGATTATCCCATTTAGTCACCATAAGAGGTACTGAGAATCATTTCATCATTACTTTTCTTTTATGGATGTGGAATTTGGGGCTCAAATTAACTTTCCCGTATCCACATAGTTCATAGGGAAAGAGCCATTACCAAAGCTCATGACTGAGTCAGAAGCAGGCATCACCAAGTACTACTGAATTAATTCTAGGTTGCTGCATAATGGCTGCTTGGCAATCCACTTCAAAGTCTAGTGGCTAACAACTAGCATTTATTCTCGTGCCTATGACTGCAGATGACTCTGGTTGGATGTTCTAAGTTGGGCCCAACTGGGTGACTCTGCTCCAGGCTACAGGGCCTGTGCAATAGGACTTCAGCTGAAAACTCCATGTGCCTTCATTTTGAAAGGGCAGTGGCCAAATAGGACATGCTGTTCCCTTGGGGGAAACTCCAGGATGGAAGAACCAAGTCAATGGGCTCATGCATTGCAAGTCTCTATCCATATTGTGTCTAGTAGGATTCCATTGGCCAAAAGAGGTATGAAGCCCAATCCAGCCTTTATGTAGTAAGCACATGTCCTTAGCCCATAGTTGGAGGAGGAGAGTATTGCTCGTGGATAACCCATACAATTGCAACTGTCCCACATAGTCTCAGGAAAAGGTGGCTTTCACCGTGATGAAACTTGGACTCATTTTTCATCCATCGTTTGTTTGCAAAAATGAGAAATAATCCAGGAACCTAGTAAGTGGGATGCAAAACCAGTGGAGTCCATCTAAATCAGTTTGTTTCAGAGATGCCATCACCCTCTGATGATGTTACATCTTGAAAATTGTGATGCATCTCCAGTTTCTGGGACACAAGTGGCAGAAAGGTGGAGAGAACCAGTGAGAAGGTTTCCCAGGACATTTCTTGGGGAAAGATTTCATCTTACTCTAGTTCTGAGCTATAGAAGCTATTGCCCTTTAACCAGCCATAGACATCTAGAACATCCAAAATCACTGAACAATTACATTGTGCGCAAAGACTCAAGACACACATCAAGAAGTTATTGGATATTGTTTTATGGACATTTCCATCCTACTTACACCTTCATCATCTCCTGTTAGTCTGTCAAACTGCAATCCCAATGACCCCATGTGAAGTTCTTTTTGCTTTTGTGTTCTCTGAGCTTGGACTAATCAACAGCATCTTGAAACTCCTATGTGGCATCGGCATCAGCAAGATCTGACTCCAGGTGTGCAGTGTAGCTCTGTGGCACACGTGTAAGGAAGGGTGTGTGTGGAAGGGAGACTACAGGGAAGGGCAGGGAAGAGAACTATGGACAGGGCTGTCCATTCCCCTGATGGGGTGGCCTGGATATTATGTCCCTTTCCTTGCACACAAGATATCATGCAGAGATGTGGATGTGCCACAATGGATCCTCCGTGACTTGGCTTGTAGGAGAGATACAATCCAACCTCACTAGATTCCCTAGAGCAGGGGCAGAAGGGAGTGCCAATGTTTGGAGATGGTTTGATGATCACATCTTGGGGAGGGGTTGTTACTGGTATATAGTAAGTGGAGGCCAGGGTGCAGCTCAGCAAGCTGCAGTGCATGCGGCAGAGTTAGCCAGCCCCCTGTGCACACCATGCTCAGGCATGATGGAGACGTGCTTGTTGGCCTCCCGTGCATCTCTGCAAGGGCTCCATTTAATTTCTTCTTTTTTAAGAGAATAAAACAAAACAAAATAAAACAGAACAAAGAAGATCAGAACAAAACAATGCAAGCGACACAAGACTTCAAAACAGTACAACAGGAAATCAACAGTAGCTACTATAATTTCTCTTGTTTTCTTCGAAATAGTTCTCCATACCTTCACACACAATAAATTCAAGCAAAACAAAATAGTATAAAACCAATCAAAACAAAAGAATGAAAGCATTATGGGCCTTCAAAACCAGACAATAGGAGATCAACAATGGCTACCATAATGTCTCTTGTTTTCCTCAAAATAGCTGTCCATGACTTCACACATATTGAAATCAAATAATAGAAAACAGACTAAAACTGATAAAAACAAAGAATAAACGTATTATTGGACTTCAAAACAAAATGATAGGAAATCAGCAATGGCTACCATAATGTCTCATTTTCTTCAAAATAGCTGTTCATAGCATCACACATAATAAAATCAATTCTTGTAAACTCTTTAGGAGAAGTTCTAGGCATGTATAAGCCTATACATGTACATCTATCCTTTCTGTATTAGAGGGAAAAACAAAACAAAACAGAATACAAGAAAAACAAAAAAACAAAAGAGACAAATAAATAGCAATAACAAAGAGCCCAAAACAACAATACAGGCTTTCAAAACAAGATGGTAAGATCATAACAAATGTTGTTATTTTGCATAATTATCTTCAAAAGTGTTACTCAGATTACCAGATTAAGACATGCAAAATTGATCTAATCCTATAAATGTTAACTGTTTTGTTCCAAGAACTAATAGAATCAGTAGTTCAATCATTAGCTATCTTAAGTGTATATATACAAATTTATATCTTCTTTCTTTTCCCTCCTTTCTTTTTTCCTTTTCCCTCTGAGTTATTTTTTCCCCTTTGAGAGCTCCATTTAATTTCTACATGGCGTTTTGTCCACTCTGAGAATGGGTGATACATGCACATCATGACGTTCTTTAAGTGCAAGTGTAATAGGGTTCATAGTGAACACCTCCATCTCTAGTCTTCTAGTCCCCCTCCACACTTCCCCGTCATTTGTCTGAGTCTCATGTGCATCTCCTTCCTGACAGATTGAGCATAGTCCATCAGATTCTTTTAGTTCCCTGCCTAATAACCTCTCTTCTCTCATCTCAAGCCAGTAAAGACTGCTTTCTGTGAATACGTGGGTCTTCAGGCTTTCTGTTCTAGTCCTGAGAGCACTTTCAGTAAGGTGGAGTTGCCTGAGAGTTCATGATTCTGGAAGTAGCCCCCAACCAAAGACAGGCAGAAAGTTGGTGGACAAACACTCTAAATTTCAGACTGTTTGGGTGGAGAACCCTGCAGGGATTTTCATAGTTTTTCCAATTTCACGAGAAGGGCTGTGTTCTCAGTGGTAACTGTCTTGCCCACAATGCCCCCTGATTGACTATCTTTCTTTTATCCATTATTTCTCTCTCCTGTTGGAATTTCCTGAGACAAGCATATGATTCTGGAGGAACACAAACTAAGAGAGACACAAATGTAATTATCCATCTATTTACCTCTACTTATCTACCTACCTGCCCATCCATACTTGTGTACACATGACTATGTATACACGTGTGTGTATATGCATGTCTGTAGATATTGGTATTCATATTACATGAATTATAGTATTCTACATCTTGTTTTTTTCTTATGCATCTTGGTGCTCTGTCCTTTTGGCTACTATAGAGAGCTATTGCAGTCTCTTTTTGTTAACATTGTATTTCATCATACAGATATGCAGACATTTACTGAATAGTTTTCAGTCTTCTGTATTTATCAGTGTTGCTGAAGTTATTAATTCCTTTCAATTTTTCTGCTGGGTCTTGAAGTACGTGCATTTAAAATTTTGATAATTGCCAAATGATTCTCCACAAAGCCTGTATTGACTTATATCCTCTCACCAGCATAATATAAGTGCAGGAATCCAGTCTGAAAAGTGAAGACAAATGTTCCTGCTACCCTCATACCTGCCTGGCCACTGCTTCGTGTGCTTTCTTTTGTGCACCTTGGAGTAGACATGAGTGAGGACCTCCCGGGCTGCGGCACTGCACTGAACGGACACAGCCCAGAGCCACCAGGCTGCACACACACACACACACACACACACACACACACACACACACAGCATGAGCCCTGTGCTCATCCAGGGTGTCTTCTTAGTTGGGTGTGTTGGAGGAACAGCATTCTGAACTCTTCAAAGGTAAAGCTTCCAAATCAGAGTTGGTAGTGAGCTACTGAGGGGCTGAACTCATTGCCCTTGTGTTATAGTCAGGGGTTACAGGGAGAACAACTGCATAAAGGACACAGGATTTGTAGTACTGTTTTATAATAATCACCCAGAGTTAAACACAAGAAAGTGCAGGAAAATCTGTCCACAACAGTAAGACCAAGGATATTTAGCCAAGGGCCTGTATCCCACAGCAATGTCTTGGGACAGTCCAGCTAGAGACCCAAAATGCATGACAATGCCTCCCACAAATCCAACTGGAAATCTAAGAGCCCACAATGAGGACTTATGCCAGTATATTTTACGGTTCTGTGCCGGCAAGGCCAAAGGTCAGCGGTGGAACTAGAAAGTCTATGACAGCAGGGTGAAGGAGCTGTGCAGTGGGTTGAGGGTTCCACATGGAGCCGAGAAGTCACGCTCAAAAGAAGAAGTGGGGCTGCCCTGAAGAGCACCACAGCCATCCCCAGGAGCAGCAAGGTCCTGTGCTCCTCCGATGATGATAACAGTAGAGCACAGGTCAGGAAGCCCAACGTGACAAGCTTCTCCAGCACATAGCTTCCCCTCTGGAGCCAGGAAGCGATGCACAATGTGAGGAGCAGAGCTCCCCCAAGGTGAACCACAGCCACTCTCAGTGATGAGGTCCTGAGCTCCTCCAATGATAATGGCCGAATCCATATTGGGGAGGCCAGCATGACACGCAACCCTGTGAGAACCATCAGCTTGAAACAGCAAATCTTGAAAGAACCCACAATGCCTCTCTCTTCTCCACATCTCTATTTATGCTGGCAACTTTCCTCAGGTGGGCCATTTTTACTCAACACCAGCTGAATTAATTCAGCTGGTGCTAAGTTGACCACCAGTTTTTAATCCATAACACCTTGATAGAGTCCCTTGCAATTTAATGGTGGCAAATGCATTACAATGCCTGGAAGAGAGCTAAATGCCTTCTTTGCATCTTTTTATCACCTCACAAGGATCCTATATCTAGGATGCTCTTATTCCTGCTTTTTTTTAATAGGGGCACTGAGGGGCGGAGATATTAACTGGCCACACATCAGTGGGAGGGAGCAGTGTGAACACAGTTGGTCTCCACAGTCCAAACTGCCCAGGTTGAAATCCCGGCTCTCTCCCACAGTTGGGTGGCCTTAAGCAAGTCACTCTTCCTCCTTTTGATGCTTTAACTTCTTTCTCAGTGCAATGGAGACATTGTAGTAGAGATGAAATATGTTAATGGGCAGAAAATGCCCAGTAAATTTGGGATATCCATCATGGCCTAACTCTTCAAGTTGGAATTTTTATCACACATATTTTACTGTATCCCAATGGTCCCATCCATTTTTAATAGAAAGATAAAACCCATTTCTAAGATCTTAAGAAAATAAATGAAAAAATTTTTATTCTAGAAAGTCTCCAAATGCACTTAAAAATGTTGCTGGAGCCACCCTTGCTTCTGAGCAGCACAGAGGTGGGGGCGGGGCTGATTGCACCACTATGAGAAGCAGCAAGAGGAGCAAAAGGCTGCAAGGACCGGGATGCCCCATCTGCAGAAACCCAGCTCTCCGCATTTCTGAGTAATTCGATTCACACCATCTGGCAGCTTGAAAGAAAAGAAAAAAGCAGAGGGAGAAGAAACAACAGCCATGTAGCATGAATGCAATTCCTAATCTAAGTTATGCACTCGCATTTGTTTCATGTAATATGAGCCAAATTTAAACATGTCAACATCTCGACAATTGCTGATTTTTCAACTGCTATATGGTGCATCTGGTGGGCACTCATTGAATGTTCTTCAATGATGGTGACGTAAATGTATTTACGAAAATATAGTGTATTGAACAAGCAAATAGTATATTGTGATGTCCTTTAGTTTGTGTTTGCATAAATTGGTGCTCTCTGAAATATGTGTATTGAGATTTAAAAGAACCGGCTATGCTTTTAAAATGTTCAAAAAAATCATAATTATAGAGCTTGCAAGCCACTGAGTCCATTTCCTTCATTTTAAACACAGGAAAACAGCTCAAGATTAGGTTTGATAATGAGAGAGGGGAGAGGGAGCTCAAGGACCCTGGACCCCTGGCAGGAGGAGGGCAGGGAAGAGAGGCACAGGCGGTGCAGTGGGACCACACAGGCTCTGGATCCCCAGAAGACAGAGCATCCTTCCTCCCTCCTCTCTTCTGTGTCCTTACCTGGAGTGGTAACAGAGGCAGAACTGCTGCCTAGTTGTGGCTCCTCTTTTTTCATCATTATTATTATTATTATTTGATTGTTACTATGACTTTGTGATGTGGCTTCACACTGAGATATATCTTTAGCCATTTTTATTTACTTGTTTATTTTTGAGACGGGATCCCACTAAGTCACTAAATTGCCCATGTTGTATTCAAGCTTGCATTCCTCCTGCCTCAGCTTCCCAGAGTGCTAGGATTGCAGATGTGTACCACCACCCCTAGCTTTTTCTTCCCCTTTAAATTTTCTGAGATGGAGACAATGTTCCTGAGAGTGATTAGAAAGGGTTCTTGGGATTCACCCATGTAAAAAGCAAGGAAGGAAGCCTGATTGGGCAGAGGAGAAAGAAGAGCCATCATGCAAGCTCAAGGTGGCCTGCACCACCTCTCTGGTAGATCCTGAAACTAAGATGTCCCTTCTGAATTGCCCCAAGCTGGGGAGATGGGGTTGAGCATGTATAACCCCACAATGCAGTCTTTAGATATGTGCCACACAAGGAGAAGTAGCTCTCTGCTCAGGCGCTTCCTAGGCTGGGCTGACCCTGGAGTGCTGGATGCTAGCAGTCCTCCCAGAAGCCAGCAGAGTCTTTCACGCCCACAAGCGCCCTGGGCAGCACATCACAGAGCCACCACAGCAGGAGGTACCTGGCGCTGCCTAAGCCTCTTCTACCAAATGGATGAACCCATTCATTGACTTGGGGTGGATCTGTAAGGCACAGAACACTTTGTCACCTTTCTGAAGTGATCTAGGGACAGTGAGAAGAGATCAGATAAGATAAAACTCCTTTACACTGGTGTCAGATTTCGCAGCTTTCCTAGGCAAGGGAGGCATTCCTACGGAAAAGCTCTCCTGGAGATATGCAGTTCTAAGACAGCTCAATGAATACTGCTGGTTACACATCCTTTTGGGGCACTAGCAAATGCAAATTTGCACCTCATCTGTAGTAATTCAGAGGATTTTTGGCTTTCAAAACTCTGCTTTCTTCCTTTCCACTCCCAAATTTGACACTTCATTCCAACATACAGTTTCCCTGTTCTTGTCTTAGCATATATTTGTGTCCTGCTATTTTCATTTTTCATGTTCCCAGTAGCCCTTTTTAAGCTTCATGGAACAAGGCCAAGCATGATACATGCACACTGTGTGTTTATTATCTTCTCACAACACTCAGTGGCTCGGGACCCAGTTTCACTGACATTGTCTCTTATTCTGTGACATTGAAGATAATGGACAAGATCACCAGGAGGTCTCTGGAGTCTTTGACAGAATGTCTTCACCTTGAACTATTCTGTTTTGTTTCAACAAATCTGTAGTATTCACACCTTTAGACTCTAGAGAGCATTCCTTATGGGAAGTGGTTGTGTAAAATTCTATGTAATGTAATCTTACGTTCCAGATCCAGTTATATATTAAATACAGCCTTTAAAAGTACCACAGTTGTCTCTAAAGACATAAATAAATATTTTCAGTCAAAGCTTTTAGCAATCTGCCTTGAAAAATTCCAATATTTAGATTCTCTGGAGCAAATGACTGTTCCTCCTCCTGATCTCCCCTGCGTAGACAATGCCTGTCTCTGTAGGGTTGATGGGTAACTCCACTGGACCCCAGCAGTCTGTGTGTTAGCATGCTGGTCCCATGCAGTGATGTCAAGATGGTAGGGCCTAGAAGAAGGGAATTAGCTCAAGGTCAGCAGCCTCATGAATGGATCAATGCTGCCCGAGAATGCATTGTTGTAAAGCAAGCCCAGCCCAGGAGGGTGACCTCTGTGCACACACAGCCAATGGCCTTTGCCTGTCCCCAGTAGCCATGATGTTGGTAACATGCTGTTTGGACCCGCCAGCCACCAGTATTGTTACAGGAAAACTGAGTTAGACAAAATATTATAGGCAGTCAGATAGGGCTAGGCCCTCAAAGGAACCAGTGCAGAAGTTCAGATACCTTGTAACCTCTGAGGAGACAGGCAGCTCCTGCTGTGGACCAGATATTGAGACAAGGGGCAGAATAAATACAACTGCATCCTAAGGGTCAATAGTCCAAATAGTTCTCTATCACCCTGAGGAAGTCAGGAGTCAGCATCTCAACCCCCTACAGGAAGAGTCACTGCTGTTAAGCATCCCCGCTTACTGCGTGACTCCTTTCCTCATTTGTCCTTGATTTAATCAATTTTACCTGAGCCGTTAGTCTTATTGGTTAACCATGTTTATGTCCCACCTTATGCCCGCCTGCCTTGCAAATTCCCAGTTTTCCCCATCATGATTTTATTCTATAAAAGTCCCTAAAAATGACAGAGTCTTTGGCAACCCGCTCGGGCCCCCTTCTGTCCCTCAGACAGAAGCTTTCTTTCTCTCAATAAATATATTCTGCTCTTACCCTCCGTTGTTCCTAAAATTCATTCTTCGATTTTAGAGAACACGAACTCACACCAGACGTATAGTAGGTTGGGAGTTTCATTCCCCCATATCATTTGGAGGTCTGGGATCATTTTTTCTATATCAGTATCATGAGTCAAATAACCTTCTTTACTGTATAAATTACCATCTGTGGTGGTTTAGATTTAGCATGTCCCCCCAAATTCTCATGCAGTCAGAGGTGGGGCTTTAGGAAGCTGATTGGATCCTAGGGCACTATACTCATAAGTATAATGAATTCGGGAGCTGAACGTGCTGTTGGGATGGGGGTGGGTGTGCCTGGTTTTAGACGTATCACTGAGCGGGACCTGGAATGGTGTATCTTTTCTCCCTGGCTTCTCCCTTCTCTCTTTGCTTCCTGGTCACCATAACGTGAGCAGCTTTTCTCCATGACACCTTTCCACTGTGCCCTTCCTGTGCTGGAGCCAGCTGCTACAGACTGAATCCTCTAAAAAGCACAAACCAAAATAAACCTCTCCTCCTTTAAATTGTGGGTGTTGGGTATTTTGTCCCAGCAATGAGAAAGTGACTAAGACATGAGTCTTGGGGATTTTGTGACAGCAGCACAAAACAGACTAGTGCTCTTGGCCTCTGTCCTTGAGAAGACAGTGGCAGTGACTTTGTCAAAGCCAAATCGTCCTTGAATGAGTCTACCCCATCCAGTAGTCAGTCTGAGTGTTTCAAATGGACAGCAAAGGCAAATCAAGGACTTCTGTGACATTTTTGATGGGATTGAGGTCTGATATTATTGAATAGGATTAAAACTGTATGATAAAACATGCATCCTGATTTACAGCCTCTGCCCTACCACAAGCTTTGGAAATTTACACCCCATGCTGCATCCTCCTGGGTGCTGAAGGTTCAGGATCTGCCCAGGTGTGCAGCAGCCAAACCTGGGGTCCACATGTGTGTCCCCAGAGCCAAAGTGAAGTTCTCTGATTTTGATAACTGGCTACATATTTGAAGACCTTTCAATCTTGCAGAGCACGGAACTTTAGTTTCATTTTTTTTTAAATATATGTATGCATTCATTTAACAAGTATATACTAATGATGGGCAAAATCAGCAGGAAACATGGAGAAGTATGAAAGGGGTTAGGGTTGGAGCCCTGGAGTGATCAGAGCAAGTGTCCAAGGACATAAGGGTTGAGATGAGCGGGGACAGGGAGAACGTGCCAGGCGATGAGCAGTGTTCTTAGATGCTCCCTGCAGCATGGCCCATCTGAGGGGTAAGGAAGTCCAAACATGTGACTGCACTGAAGAAGACTAACAATGATACTGCTGAATTTTTGTTTTGAGCAGATCAATAATCCGGGAAGAGATTATTGCTGTGTGAACTCAGGCTGTGGCAGCAATGTCAGAAGTGGGTACTCTCCAAAGGTGCTTAGGAGACAGAATCCCAGATGGGGTGATCCTCCAGCCAGACCCTTACACTGGGAACCTGGGATGAAGGGCTGACATGTTCACGAGCCGCCAGCCTGGTCTGGGTACAGGGTCTAACTGCCAGACTCCACTCACGGGTCACATCGAGCCCTTGAAAGACCTGTTTCTTGAAGTGATTTTTTGTGATGGGAATGAAAACCCAGGATGGATTCCTGTTCAGAAAAAAACACCAGAATGGAATTTCCCTGTCTCTTAATCTCTACCATTTCTCTAAATTGGCCCAAGGCCGCTTCCACTCTGGCTCTGATTTCTATTGTAAGCCAATTTAATTCTAAGTGGTGGAGATTCATCACTCTCAGGAAGCAGGCTAAGTTATCAGTTTCAGGCCTTAATCAGGTGCTTAACAAAAAAAGTAGACCAGCACTGAGTATGTCCAGAATGAACTCAGCAAACAGTGAAGGGCTGGATGTTGCCGGCTGGGGGCTGCTCCCCAGCAAACTAGCCTTCCATGTGCTCTGTGCACAAGAAGGTGACCCTCCGTATTAGTCTGTTGCAGATACATTTATTGAGCACCTACTATGGTATACAAAAATCAGTGCCTGAGGAAGATACTATATCTGTTCAATTTTCTTTTCTTTTTTTTTTTTTTTTTTTTTTTTTGAGACAAGGTCTCACTATGTAACCCAGACTCGCCTTGAACTCACAGCAATCCTCCTGCCTCAGCCTCTCGAGCGCTGGGATGACAGGCATGCACCACCATGCCCAGTCTACCTGTTCACTCCTAATCCCTGCAAAAGACTGCAAGAGAGCAGGCAGATGCTTGCTGTGCTCTGAAATGGCCTTGCCCCTGCGGGTGTCTTTCCAGGAGTCTCGGATACACATCTCACTGTGCAGTTCCCACTCCAGGCTTGGGAGCAGGGCTCCAGTTAAAGTTCCAGATGGATCCTTTACTGGCTATGTGGTTCTTAGCAAGTGACTTAATTTTTATAAATCTCAGTGACCTCACCTGTAAAACAAGGGGAACCATTAGGTAAAAGGATGCACAAATACCACTTTTGAAAGTCAAAATGGCCCAACAGGGAAAATTTCATTCAGCGGGTTGTGAGGATTGAATGAGATCATGTAGTAAAGTTTTAAGGTAATTCCTATCAGGAGGTAGGGAGCCCTCTCCGTCCTCCTCTTCTTGTTATAACAGTAATAACTCACAGTGATAGGAATAATAATTAACAACAAATTATTATTCTTTATGCCTGGGTAAGAGATTAGAATGTGAGCGTTGAAGGGAGGATACTTCTCCAGCCCTAGGATTCCAGCAGCGGTTTTCCCTGAGCTTTTCTGTCCTTTTGTCACGTGTCTTATTCCTCTTTCCGTAGGAGGGTGATGAACTTTCTTCCGCTTGGTGGGTGATAGCCACCGGTCTGTGCTTCTAGACTATCAAGAATGTTGCATAGACCAACTCCCCATGATTCATGTAGCCATTATGTACTGCAAAAAACTATGTAGAAAAAAATAACACAGCTCCCCCCGACACCACCCCACTCCCAAGAAGGCTAAAGGTTCGCGTGCCTGCGTGTGCGCATGCTCTTCCTTCCACCCCCAAGTCCCGCCCCCATCCTTCTCTGCCCTGCGTGGGTCCGGGTCTCCCGGCCTCCCGAGAGCTTCATGTTCCCAGTAGGTCCCAGCCTCAGGCTGGGCTGTGTGTGTGTGGTGGCAGAGGCAGCGAGAAGCAGGGCGCCCACCTCCGAGCCACACCCTCCAACCCAGATTTTAATTGCAATAAAGCATATGTTTTGATATCCATCTCTACGTTCACGGCTCTCACTTTCGATTTAGAATTTGGGCACAGAGGAGAGCGATGCAGTTAATTAACTCTCTCAAGCCCCCCAGAAGGGACTGAACCGACTGGCTCTGGGAAGGTGCGGTGGCAGCAGCTGCCTGGTGTGCTGGCAGGAAGTGTAGACTGCCAGAGAGAGAAGCGGCTCCTGGGGTGCAACGAAGAGCAATTTCGGGCCATTGGCTGGGGATGGGGAAGCAAAATGAAATACAGAGAATCCCAGTGGGGCGAGGGAACACGTTTCCTTGGCCATTCTGGCCGGAGGGAATGGTTTTCTCAGGTGTCGTCTGAGACACGTTTGACCTTGGACTCCAGCTTTCCGTCCTTTCACAAGCTTCTCCCAGACCGAGATCTTTGTTTCTTCCTCACCCAAGGCAGTGTTGCTTCTCCTTCTGGCCGGCTGCCCCTCCTGTGGCCTGCCTGTGCCTCCGAAGTCTCGGGGCTGCCGTGTGTAACGAGGGGACCTGCACCTCGCTGGGGGCCCCTGAGCACTCCACACACTCATGTGAGAGCCTGGAGAAGACCACGTCTGTATTGCACTCGCCTTCCACGGACGGTGGTAGCAGTATTCCACAATAGCGTTAGCAGTATTTATGAATTTGCCATCGATAGAAATCATAACTCCTTCCTTACCACATTACAGTTGTTAGACTTGATGTCCCTAAACGTCATTTATGCTCATCCCAGCTTTGAAATTACTATACTTATGAGACTTGTTGCTAGTGCTTCCTGGATATTACTAAATTACAATTTAACTCAATGGCTTGGTGAGTATTTCTGTACAACTAGGTTTCTCTGGAGTCCTGCGTTTTTATTTTTTGCACTTGATAACATTATTCGGAGGAATCTATAGATTTTAGCATGTTGCTGAGGGATCTATAGTATGATAAAGATTTGAAATTCCTGCTTTGGCTGAGAAAAGCACTTCAGAAGCCGTGTGATTCAAGTTTTTCTTTCATGTGATCCGTTCCTTGCTGGGCTCCATCTGCCAGTGATCTGTCTCCAAGCCATTTTATCCCAAGCCCTCTGGTGAAAAGGGGACACCTGTGCTCTTGCCCCTTTCAGGGTGGGGCAGGACTTCTGTGTGTGACACTGAATGTGGCTGTCAAGGTCAGATCATGTGAAATGTTACCACTTTCCCCAGGACAAGCCTCAGCAGAGACCCAAACCCATGACTACACCAGCCTCCACATACTGAAGTGAGGACAGCTTCTTGTGCACTGCACCCCCTACACACACTGTCTCCACTACACATAGACTCCACTAGTCCAGGCCTTGTAACTGGGGAGGAAGTAAGAGGGAGCCTTATTACTTTAAAGTGCTCAGTTCTGGGGTGGCCTCTTCTCCAGCAATAGAAAGTGCTGGGGATATATTGTAGTCCCTCTTTCTTTGTGCTATTGCACAAAGTGTGAGGTATGTGCACCTCAAAATTGAACATATGCACTGCAAATGTGTCTTACCAAGATGGTTTCAGGAGTCACCCTCCCTCACAGTAAATTCTGGAACAGCACTGTCAGGGAGACAACTTCTGCAAAGGGGGCTGGATGCAGCTCGATGGTAGAGTGTGCACTCAGCATGTGTGAGGTCAGAGGTCGATCCCCCGCACCAGTAAGAGGAGAAGGAAAAGAACTTCCTGCTGTGATGGAATGTTCTCTTCTCTGTGCCTTCCAACAGAGGCCACGGGCTGTGTGTGTGATCAAGCCCTTGGAATGTGGCTGGCATGACCAAGGAACTGGATGTTAGGTGTTAATTTTAAACAGCCACACATGTTACTAGTTGTTTTCTTGGACAACGTAGCCATGGTGAGACCATTTTAGATTCCATATACTTATGTATGCATAAATTCTTAGCTTTATTCTATATCCCTTTTATTTAGCCTAGGGAAAAAAATACCTGATAAATATACTATTTTATTTTTGGAAAAAAAGTAAATAAAAACAAACACTAAAGTCCAAACACTTTGTAAAACTGGAAAATTATCAACTTCACTGAACTGGCATTTATGTACCAAGTGGCAATGAAGCCTCTAGAGTTGTACTAGCAGTGTCCGGTAATGTTCAACCACTGTAAGCTCTAAACCTGTGTATGCGACTCTTCTGGGGTTTGCAGGAGTAGAAAGCAGGAATCTTCCTCACTGATGCCTGGACATAGGAGAGGTGGGCTGGGGTGTGGACCTTCACTCCTTATGCATGCTTTGATGTTGTTTGTATTTTATTCAGTGTGCATGATGAACACTGCATGCTGTATATTGTATAATGCATATATGCACACATGTGATCTGAAAGTAAGGTGGATGTTAAAAATTTTAAAAATTATTACACTAAAAGGCACATTGCTATTAATGCCCCTCAAGATATACCCTCTTGTTTTGAATACACTTAACCTATCATTCTTGCCACTTTCTGAAGCAGTTCTGGAAGCCTTCTTTCATGAGTGTCTTTAGTTGTGCTATTTAGTTGTGCTGCCTCAGTGTCCTGAAACTATTGAAAATGTCCACCTTTCGTGTCATTTTGGTAACA
Source organism: Dasyprocta punctata (assembly GCA_004363535.1). Taxonomy (NCBI): domain Eukaryota; kingdom Metazoa; phylum Chordata; class Mammalia; order Rodentia; family Dasyproctidae; genus Dasyprocta; species Dasyprocta punctata. The sequence goes on from RJWM01015415.1 coordinate 15,651, forward strand.
GATTCGATAAATAAGATAGATGAGGCTGCACTGTAATGGTTTCCTTTGACAAGAATTTCTGTAATCATTTGATTAACAAAATGGTGATCATCACATATGGTGAATGCTTAAATAAAAAATTATTAAAAGAAAATGCACATTGCCACTAATCCCCTCCCCCCCAAAAAAAGACACTGCTTCTTGCTTCAAACACACTCGTTCTCTTGTTCTAGGCAATGTATCTTTTACTGTAATAAGTTTTTTTTAATGTAAGCATTTATCTTATCTTTTGATCACCCCTTGGTGCTGAGAATGAAATCAGGACCTCACGTGTCAATCAAGCTCTCTGCCACAGCGATAGCCCCAGCCTGTAATACCTATATTTTTCAGTGAAAAGAGAAACATCTGTATTTATAAAGCATATTTTTTATCTTAAAGCAGGATATACTGGGTTCCAAAGCAGTAAAGTCTGAAAATTAGAAGGAGGGGTCTAAAAGAGCCTCTCGAATTATTGAGGAATTTCCAAATGTGTGAGTACTCATGCTATTTATAAGGAATTAAGATGTGTTACTTTCAGTGCTGACAAGTAACACAAACTAACAAATAGAAAGCAGTGTGCTGCCAGGGGGAAATTCTGCCAGATCAACACAGTGAATCATAATCATTTGTAATCAGTCCATTAATTAACTGGGCACAAAAGGGTACTGTACAGTGTTCTAGAGTATTCTACCATTAGGAAAACGTGCCTCTCCCTGCCTTGCCTTGCTCATGCCACCTTTCACTCAACAAGTCCTAATTTTATTTAAAAAAATAAGTTACAGTCTCGTCTAAATTCTCCTAGTTTTCACAAGCTAGAATCTAAAAGAGACCAAATGAATAAGCTTCTGTTGAAAAACAGGGCACAAAAAGTAAAAAAGACCAAGGGGATACAAGAAAGGCAACCCCAGAAATATTTGTTAGACACCATAAAAGGTATAGTTTAAAGAGGTAAATGGGCAGTGTTCTGTTTTCAGGCACTAACATTTTAATCAGTGATGGGTAATGTAATTATGAAAGGAAACAATATTGCCCCAATATGTGTTTTTGGCTAGGACTTCTATTTCGCCTTCAGTGGTGGCTTAAAAAGCGTAGAAATGTTTCTAAATCCTGGGCCCTCCAGGAAAACATTCTCGAAAGAAGTTTCTAATCATTCTAAAAATGACTCGTTGCAAAAAACAAAACAAAACAAACTGAAAATTCTCTCAAGACACATGTTCATTGTAGAAAAATATCTTAAAATATAGAGAAGCAAAGGAGGGCAAAATTTAATCCTACTATTTAAAGAGAAAAATAAACTTGATTTTCCCCCACCCTCTCCCTTAAACTTGAATTTTTCTTAGACTGTGTGTGTAGGGGACACTGGGAATTGAACCTAGGCCTTTGCACTAAACTATCTCCCCAGACCTTTCTATTTTACTTTATTTTTTATTTTTTTCATTTTGAGACAACATTTTGTTTCATTGCAACATTGCCCAGGCAGACTCAAACTTTTGACCTTCCTACCTTGCCCTCCCAGAGTGCTGGAATTACAGGTGTGCACTATCACATTCATTTTATCCTTATGATTTTTTAATATTCATTTGCCAAAATAAGGTTTTACATATTGCTTGAAACTTGCTTTTCACCTCTTGATTATAAATAACCAACATGGTTCCATGGCAATAAACAATTGCATCATTTTTAATGAGGTGTGCCATTGTACAAGTATTTTGTGTGTTTGATCAACTCCTACTATTGAACATTGAAGTTATTTTTTTCAACAGCAGCTATATTCTAATCTAGCCTTCCTGTTGCATCTTTGCATACTTTTGAATTATTTCCACAGGAAATACCATTAATGGGTAAAAGACCATGGCATTTACTTTTTTAAGAAAATAGTAAGTTACAGGGGTGCTGGAGTCTGACGGATATCTGATCAATTCGTTGTGTGACCTTAGGTAACTTAACTGCCCAATGTCACACTGAATCTGCTGGAGAGGATCATGAAGACTGCGTGGCAGTTGAATAACATAGGTAAGTGTTCCGGGCACAGTGTCTGGCTTATAGTAGGTGCTTCGTAACTTTCAGGCGTCTTCATTCCTCCATCACCACCTCCTGTGAAGTTAGTCTCCCCCATCAGGTTCTTGTCCTACCAGCTTCTCTTGGAATCCTCTCTGGAGAGAGAGGCGGGGAGAGAGAGAGACAGGAAGAAGAGGAGGAGGAGAAAGGAGAAGAAGATCAAGGGAAAGAGACAGGGAAAAAAAGGAAGAAGGGAAGGAGAGAAGGGAAAAGAGAGAGAGGAAAAAAGAAGAGAGAAATGAAGACATGGGAAGAGAGGAGGAGGAATGTCATGATTTAGATCTAAAAATACCTCCTCAAACTCTCATGTGTTTGGAAGGCGACTGGGTCATGGGGGCACTGTACTCCACAGTAGATTCTCATTCATTGGTGAGTTTGGTAGCTGACTATGCTGTTGGAGGGTGGAGCCTGATTAGAGGTGGGTCACTGGAGATGAAGCATAGAAAACTATATTCTTGTCCATGACTAACTCTTTCCTTCTCTCTGCTTCTTAGCTGATATGGGTTGAGCACCTTTTCCTCCACCATTCCCTCTGCCATCCTGTTTCTGCCTTGGAGCCTGCAGAACATAGACTGAATCCAGGAGCCAAAACAAACCTTTAAACTGTGGGTATTGGGTGTTGTCTACCAGCGACAGGGAAGTGACAAAGATAAGGAAGAAGATGGAAAAAGAAAATACACCCACAGAGAAAGAGAGAGAGAGAGAGAGAGAGAGAGAGAGAAAGGAAAGGCAATATTCAGAAGAGGAAGAAGGAGGTCTCACAAACGAATAATGTGAGCTTTACTTTCATGCTCTTAGGAGAAAAGGGCTCTTGATAGCTTTTCATCCTTTTTTTATTTGTTTGTTTATCTCCCACCTAGAATTTTCCCAGCCAAACTTGAAAGCTTTATAGAACATTATTCTAGCATTTCAATCTGCCTTTTGAGCATTACGAAGGGTTAAAACCCACGCAGCAAGGCAGAGAGAAGCTTGTTTACTGCAAGATTCATGTCTGGACTTGAAAGGTATTTCCTCCCTTGCCCCACAACCTTGACAGAAAGGAAGACAGATGCGACACCAGAGCACAGGGATGGCGATGCTTGTAAATCGGGTTCTGCATGGGCAGGATGGGCTGGAGAGGGCGTCTTCCCAACCCACTTGCACACCTGTACCAGTGTGGTCAGGTGACAGCCAGACACGCTCCTTCCTTGCCTTCAGTTCTCAGACCCGCTTCTCCAGAGGCTCTTTCCTGTTCAGGTGTCTCCAAGGGGTCCTTTCCATGCCAGAACACATTTCAGTCAACTGCAGCCTCTCCCAGGGACATCTGGATTTCAAGATATAATGCTCTCTGTGGAACTCAAGGGTTGCAGTTTTAAAATGTTTACTAATCATTCAGGCAGCCCTAATTCCTTCTCTGTATTTCTTTCTAACAGCCATTTATTGGACACACTGCACTTGGGGCCGTCACACTCTACAACCATTATGTACAAGACAGACAACTCTCTGTCCTCTTGCAGCTTATATTTTGGTGGAGACAGGAGGAAGTTTGAGACTAGCCTGGGTAACTTAGTGACTTAGCAAGACCCTATTTGAAAAAAGAAAAAAGGCCTAGGGATGTAGCATAGTAAAAAGAACCTGAGTTCAATCCCTAGTACTGGAAAGAAAAAAAGAAAAGACAGAAACCAAGTATGCAAATATACACTCAGCGATGAGGTTACCAGGCACATTTACTTTGTATCTGGATAGGATAATCAAGAAAGAGCCTTTGGTTGGCCATCCCCTCACCATGTTTAAACTCTGACCTTAAAAACGAGTTGTTGTGTGAAAAGCCAGGGCAGCAGAGTGCATGGGTATGGGGTTTGAATACTCCTCTACGTGGAGCAGCCTCCTGATGACAAGATGAATGCGGCCCAGTTTCTCTCTCTGCCTCCTCGCATGTATTCTCTTCTCCTTCTATTATGTTCTGGCGCAGCATTCAGGCCCCCACCAGTGCCAGGGCCATGCTCTTGGACTTTCCAGTTTCCAGAATTATGAGCCAAGTGAGTTTCTGTTGTTTATAAATTATCCAGTCTGCAACATTCTGGTATAACAGCAAAAAGTGGATTAAGACAGGAGAGTGGGAAGGAGAAGTGCAGCTGTTGCTATGACAGAAGCCTGAAATGTGGAAGTGACTTTGCAACTGGGAAATGGGTAGAGCCTGGTAATGGGAGGAGAAAAAGCCTACACTGCTATGACTGGAGTGATTATTCTGGTGAGGGATCAGAAGAAGATGAGAGCCATGAGAAAAGTGTGGAACTTCTCACAGATTACTGAAGTGCCTGTGATCATGATGTCGTTAGAAAAATTGACAGGAAAGACTATTCTGGTGAGTTCTCAGATGGACAGAGAAGGTATTGTCTTAAACCTGTGTTTGCAACACAGTTGCAAAAGACTTGGTGAAATGATGTCCTTTGCTTATGTGATTGGTTTATTGTGATGAGACTTTACGGAATGTGAAACTTCAAGGCAATTGTCTTAGCTACTTTTTTCATCACTGACACAAAATGCTCGACACCCAAAGTTAAGGGAGGAAAGGTTTGTTTATCTCACAGTTTGTAGAGGTTTCAGTCCATGATCAACTGGCTCCAAGGCAGAGTGTTGTGGCAGACAGCTATAACAGAGGATAAACAGTTCATGGCAATCAGAAAGTAGTAAAGCAACAAAAAAAGGGCAAATGTCTTGATTACTTTTCTCTCATTGCTGAGAGAAAATACTGGGCATACAAGGTTAATGAAGGAAAAGTTTATTTAGCTCATGGTTTGTGAAGGTTTTAGTTCATAATCAGCTCGCTCCAAGGCAAGATGGCATATAGCAGAGGGCAACAGTTTATGGTGGAGACAGCAAAAGCAACAAAAGCAAAAGGGGTAAAAGGAGAGGAGCAAGCCTTCTCCCTCCTTTATACTGTATGCAGGATACCTACCCTAGGGTAGGTATAGCTCTCATAACCCCAGTCCCAGAACTAGACAATAAAACAGTCACAAACTCTAGACTTAGCTGCCTTCCAAAGGCCCACCCTCTATGACTATACAAAGCTTTGGCAGGGGCATCCAGACACAAACCTCTTTCTGACCTTTATATTGCATTCAGGCTACCTGGATTAGGGCAGTGCCAAACCAGTCAGTGGACTTATTTAGAAATCACTCACCCTTAATTTTAGTACCCTTGTTCCTATCACTCTTAATCCTAGCGATGTACCATAAATCAGTCACGCACTCTAGATTAAGCTACCTCTGAAAAAAACACCATCTATGACTGCACAAAGCTTTGGGGGGACATCTAGACACCAGCCATAATATTTTGTGCCTGCTCCTCCCCCAAAGACTTATGCAAAAGACATTCAGTTCATCTCTAAGAGTTGCCAAAAACCTCAAAGTTTCACAATGCTGAAAAGTCTGAATCCTAAGTCTCCTCTGAGACTTGCAGCTGAGATTCAGGGCAAATTCTCAACTTCAAGTCCCTGTACAAATGAAAATAAGGCTAAGCACTTCCAACATTCAAGGGCACAAGATAGACATTTTCATTCCAAAAGTTACAAACAGGGGAACAGCAAGGAATGAGAACAAAGCAAGACCAAAATCCAGCAGGGCAAGCATTAAACTCCACAGTTCCATTTCCAGCATGCCTGGCAAGGTGTAAACTCCAAAGAGCTCGGGTGGTTCTGCCCCTATGGCACTTCTGGTAGTTGTAGCTCCCATGACTTCTTTCTTTGGCTGACTTTGCTCACTCCTTGCATCTTTCCTTGGATGATCCACATTGCTGACTTCTCCAGCCTTCTGGGTTCTCCACTGCACCTTCAGCTTCAAACTGACAGCTTCACACATTGCCTCTCAGGGACACACTGCTTGACCTCCCAGCCCTTCTTCTGAAATCTAGGTGCAGGCCTTCCTGACTGACAACTCTTACATTCCCCATGCACCTAAAATCAGCACCATGTGGATGATGCCAAGGTCTGCAGCCAGCTGGAACAGTAGCAAGATTTCCTTTTCTCTTGGTTGTAAGAGTCCAGTGCCTATGAACCAAATCCCAAGGAACAACTTCCCCAGGCCACTGCCAATCTGGAATGTTGTGTTCTGGCCTGTCTTCTCAAAGCAAAGTCTTTTACTTTTGCAATTTTGACAATGAAAAGGGTGGAACTCTGCTGCTTCTTGTAATGCTCTCAGGCCATCTTTTCTAGTTTCCTGTTCATCTCAATAATCAAGATACCTTCTGCTGTATATTTGCCATCCACAGCTTCACTGAAACTTTCTTTCTGGTCAAACTCAAAACATTTCAAATCATTCTGCAGGGCTCTTTGCTCTTGCTTCTCAACATAAATCTGGCAGTCCCTAATAGTAGCCAGGCCACAACCTCAACATTAGACTGCCTTGAAATTTCTTCCGCAAGATTAATTAGTCCATTACCCTTAATCACAGTCTCAGGCCAAGTCTCTGGACACAAGTAAAATGCAGACAAACTTTCTGCCAAACCATACCACACACTGACTGACAGCCAATGAAGTTCTTCTTTCCAGCATAAGCCTCCCATGCCTGATCTTTACCAGCATCATCTCTGTCAGCATTCTGGTCATCTGAGCTCTGACCAGAATTTAACATCAAGTACATTATAAGGCATTCCAGCTCTACTTTTTCAGCTTTCCAAACTCTTCCCACAAGCCAGCTCCAAAGGCTCCTAAACCAATAGTCAGATCAGTTACAGCAACGACCCTACTTCTCTGGTAGCAAATTTTGTCATAGTTTCTCTTCTCTTATTGCTAAGACAAAATACCTTCAGTCAATAATTAGCTGGCTGCATGAGAGAGTGGCATTGGAAAAGAGAAACAGTTCATGGCAGATAGAAGGTAGCAGGGCAACAAGAAAGGGACAAGACAAACCTCTTTTTGTCCCTTATATTGCATCCAGACTACCTGGATTAAATCATTACTAAACAAATCAGTGATTTAGCAATCATAACTTAATTGTAACACACTTAACACTAGCATTGCACCATGAATCAATCACACACTGTAGATCCAGCCACCTCTGAAAAAACCCCACTTATGACTGCATGAGGCTTTGGGGGAACATCTAGACATGAACTAGGATATTTGGTGAATGAAATATCTAAGCAGCAAAGTATTTGAGCTGCTGCATGGCTACCTTTAACTGCACACAGTGAGACATAGGGGAAATGAATGAATTAAAGGCAGAATTTATAATTAAAAGAGAAAGAGAGTAGGAAGATTTGGAACATTTGCACCTTGTCCCTGTAAAGAGTTAAAAAGTGGGTTCATGAGAGAATTCTGAGGGTTTGGCCAAGCAATGGCTCTCAAGATTCAAAAGGATGGAAGGGAGCTGGGTGCTGTTCATTAAGACAATAGGAAAAAGACCTCAAAGGTATTTTAGAGATTTTCAAAACTGCCCCTTGCCTCACAGGCTTGGAAAATGAGGGGTCTGAGGACCAAAGGGCTCCATGCTCAGGATTCTGATCCCTACTTTCCACAGCAGAACTCCTTGGCCACACTGTCATGGCTCAAGCAGAATCAAGTGTAGCTCGGACTGCCACTCTAGAAGGTAAATGACCCTGTGCACATGGTGCCGATTCTGCAGGTATGCAGAATATAAGACCTGTCATCACAAGGGCACAACCACTGCAGAGAGCTCCTATGAGGGCAGTGCCCAGAGGAAAGGTGAGGTCAGAGCTGGATGTCACAAAGACACCCCACTAGGACAATGTCTAGTTGAGCTTCAGGGTTGGGGCCACACTTAAGACTCCCGAACTGTAGAGTTGCCTGCATGTGATGCCAGTCTGGCGAACTGTAGATACAAGACCCCAAGCCAGGAGAGCTGCTGCCTGGACCGAGCTCAGCAAAGTTGAGGAAGTGGGGCTCCCAAGGACTTTGGAGAGCCAACTTTCACCCGTGGCACCTGGAGTCCAAACAGTTGATTCTTCAGTGTTGGGGCTTAAAATGGCTTTGGACTTCTTTGTAATCAGTTGCTCCTCTTCCCTTGCCTATGTTTCCCTTTTGGAATAGGAATGTCTCTCACATGACTGTTATCTACTTTGGGAATAGACTTTGTTTTGATCTCACAAGTTTACAGCTGGAGGGAATTTGCTTTAGGATGAACTGTGCCTGGAGCCCTACTTGTGTCTGATTCAGAGGAGACTCTGGACTTTGAACTTCCAAGTTGGTGCTAGAACAAGTTAAGATTTTTGGGACTATTGGGGTGGAAAGAATGTATTTCATACATGAGACAGACATGAATTGTTAGAAAGCTGGGATGGGATGCTATACTTCAAATGTCTTCTCCAAAACTCATGTTAAAATTTAATTGCCATTGTAACAGTGTTGAGAGATGAGACCTTTAAGGAGTGATTAGGAAGTGGAGGCTCTGGCCTTGTAAATGGACTAATGCCGAATTACAGAAGGGGTTAGTTAGAAGTGGGCTCCTGTTAAAAGCCTAAGTTCAGCTCCTTTCTCTTTCCAACTCCATGTGCTCACACTGCAGCACAAAATCCTCACCGGATGTCAGTGCCGTGCTCTTGGACTTCCAGCCTCCGGGATCGAGAGACAAATACATCTCTATTTCTTAGAAATCACTCAGTCTGGAGCATTCTGTGATTTCAGCAAGAAATGGACTAAGACTGTGGTTTCTTAGTGCACTTTTTAGGAACATGACTTGGGAAGCACAGGATGTGGTTGTTAGAAAAGCCACGTTCAAGTTGTTCGGATTGCTTGCGTTTAACTCTGCAAACTTTCTTTATTGCCCAGCAGTGATCACTTACTACGTCATCACATGATTGCTGCATTGTTATGTCATTATAGGGGATGAATGCTTCGGTCTCTTTTAATAATATTAACTTCTACTTATTGACTGTCTCCTACGTGCTAGGCATGCTAACAGGCATATTGTACGTTGTCTTTACAGCAAACCTTTCACATAGAAATTATTATCTTCCAAGAAGCTCAGAGAGGTTTTCCTGAAGTCATGCTAAATATAAAGTGTCACAGCCACAATCAGAACCCAGCTCTACTTGGTTCAATAGTTGGTGACTTTTCTGTAACATCACATCACTCTTCTTCTTAAGGGGTAGGAGTTCTGTCTGTGATAGAAAGTTGCCCTTCACACTTTAGTGCCATTAAGGATAAGCAGTTTAATTTAGAATTCACCTAGATCCTATGCAAATGGCAAAAGCATTTTCCTTTTTCCCCATGGAAGAGTCTGTAGGCCTTGACTTGCTCCTTCATTTTATTTTCCTCCCATTCTCTACAACTCTTCTCTTTGAAAGAAATAATTCAGTTGATCAGTTGTTGTTCACTGGTATTGTCAGAGACACACCACACTGGGCACAGAGTGGCCTTCCCTCCCTGCTGACCATTCCAGCACCTCTTTCCTTCTTTCCTCCTTTCTGCCTTGTCTCTGTATTGGTTTGAACTTCATTGTCATAACCAGCTCATGTTGGCATATTCACCCCTATCCTGGAGCCTACCATCATCACAGATTCAAACAACATCCTTGTCTCCAGTACCCCAGAGATATCATTTTTGGAAATTATTGACACAGGACAACTATTAGGACTATTAGGACAACTGTTAGGGCATAGAGACATTGAGCAGAAAGTGACTGGTATTTCCCAGCTAGAAATCTCTTGAGTTTTCTCTTATGATGCAGATGCCCTTTAAAAAGAATGACTAGAACTTTTCCAATTACCAACATAACAAGGAATAATACCAATAATATTTATAGTTGCAGGGTTCTTCCCAAATACCTTAATTTATATTAGTCCAGTGACCTTTCCCCGAACTGAGAGATGGGCCACAAACCGTTGTTTCTACTTATCGCAAGGGAACTTGTAACATCTATCTGTAGTAATAGGTAAAAAGTGACTGGATCTGGGTCACCCAGCTGGTAACTGATTGAAGTCAGAATCTCAAGGACTCTAAAGGGCTGGGAATGTAGCTCAATGGTAGAATGCAGGTGTGAGGTGCTAGATTCAATCCCCAGCAATACCAAAAGAAAAAACAAACCAAAAACAAAAGCAAATGAATAGTAGCAGGGAGGACTCTGGAATTTGACACCTAGTGCTCTTTCCAAACACCCATTTATCTTCATAGAATGACATATCAGGTCTTTTCCATATCAGTGGCAGCTGGCTGGAAGGAATGGTTCAGGGTTCAAGGAAAGGTTCAAGGACACAGAATCAACCAGAAAAGTCAAGAAATAAGGGCTGATTGAGTGACCAATGCATTTATTTACTTACACATTTAATAAACTTTTATCAAACACCATCCTTGCATATGATACAATATGGTAGCCTGAATGCCAGTGGGATAATACTTAATATGTGGCAGAGATCTGCTAGTCTTTTTCTCCTTTTCCTTGATCCTACCAATGCACTGCATCTCCCCACTTTCCCTGTGGTTGCTGTCTAGCTATGAGAATGTGAACTAAAAACCTTTGCCCTCCCAGATCTTACTCCTTCATGCAGATGAGTATGGAGAGGTTGGGGCTGTCAATCATTGCTCCTATCCTTTTGGAACACCCATTAGACATGGACTTCTGTTCTGTTAAACCAGTGAAAGTTTGGAGTTTATCTTTCGTAGTAACTAGTGTCACCAGGGTTTCTCAACCAAGCTGTAGGACAGGATTGAGACCTCATGCTCTAAGGCATCTGTCTGGTACTTTCTCATTACCAAACTTCTGATATTCACAATTTAAAGGAGGAAAGGTTTATTTTAGCTCACAGTTGGTAGAGGTTTCAGTCTGTAGTCAGTTGGCTCCAAGGTAGGAGGCATGGTAGAGGAGCATCATAGAGGAGAAACATTTCATGATGAGGCAGGCAGGAAGCAGCAGCCTTCCTTTTGCTTTCCCTTTTTATTCCATCCAGGTCACAAGCCTATTGGTTGCTGCCACCCATACCCAGAGTGATTCTTCTATCTTTAGTAAATCCATTCATCTACACCCAGAATTATGCTTAAACCAATCAGTGGACTAACCCAGAATCATACACTCATGATCCATTATCTCTCAAAAGCCTCACAGATGAGCCCATGAGGCTTTGGGGAGACATATAGATACAAGTCATAAGAGCATCCTTTGTACTTCGTACTTACTAAATTTTTGCATCTAAAATGGTTCTTCTCGCATACCACCCTTGAAAGAATTGAGTAAATAGTCACACATAGAATTATCCACCGAGTTGAATTTTCTTATGGAACCCCTGTTGAGAAAGGCTGGATATTTTTACACAATTCTGTTCCCAAGGGGTTTACCATAATCTAGTTTTGCAAAGTAGGCACATACATATACTCATCTGCAAGTGAGTATGAAATTCATAGGACTTTACTTCATCTCTACAACAAGCCTGAGATGGAGATTTTATTATTGCCATTTCATAGGTGAAGAGACATCCAGGTTAAATGTGCAAGGTCACTCAGCTAGGAAGAGGTGGAGCCGGAGCTTGAACCAAAGCCGGAAGGACTACATACTGCAGAATGAGCAAGGTTAACCTAATGTACAATTCTCCTTAGGCCTGTCCCCATGACCAGAGGGCCCAAGGCCACACCTCATTTCCAACAACAAAGATCACCTTCCCTTCTGGAGACAGATCTGTGTGGCCTTTGTCAACCTTAAAGTGATCTTTCTGCATTAGAATTTTCCCACCCTGGGTCTATTTATGGGAAAGTGATTGTTGTATCATTAAAAACTATTTATAGGAGCGAATCAGTAACAAAAAAAGTCATCCTGCATTCTGACTTTAGGAAAAGGGGACTAATTTATGAAAAGTTTGGGAGATGTGATTAGGAAAGCAAAGGATTGTTAGTTTACAGAGAGAATTAGGTTAACTAACAACCATCTTCCAAAAGCTTAATTAAGTCTCTCAGCCCTCGAGTGAGGCGAGGAAATAATTGATTTCTGCATTGCTGGTGGGGAAAGTGAGGAGAGGAGGTAATTTGCTTGTGCCAACAAGGGAACCAGTGTCTGTCCTGGGATTAAAAATCTTAAGATTTTCTAACTCTTGGTCTTTTGTTTTACCTGTGAAACTGGAATGCTGAAGACCCCAAAGAATTTGTGTATGTGAGAACCCCAGAGCAAGACCGTCAACTAAGACACTCCATGCAAATTAGACCAAATAATTAAGGATTTAGTCCTTAGTTATTTTCAGTCCTACAGAGGAGTAGCACAAACAATGTGCCACTTGTGAACGTCAAGGCCGTGTGGGTTTATTTTAATAAGTGCTGGCACTTCACATTGTAAGGCCTGCCTGTCACCCAGAGGAACTGCTTGCGATGCCAGAAAATACTTGGAAATCTCAAAGTTTAAAACTTTGTCAGGCACCAACTGAGAGAGGGAAGATGGGAGGGAGCAAAATGGAAGGGGAAGGAGAATGAGAATCAGAGAAGGGAAAGAAAGCTTTCTGAAAGCAGTGCCACCATTACCGAAACGTTAACCAGATTGAGGAGCTTTTCAAATGTTTCCTCACGAGGACCCCAGGAGCTGGTGGTGCACATCTGAAATCCCTGCACGGTGAGAGGATTGTGTGTTCAGATCTAGGCTGGGGGACTTGATGACTCAGCAAGACACTATCTTAAAAGATTTAAAAAAAAAAAAAAGAGTTGGCAATAGATACAGCTCAATGTGAAGGCCCTGGGTTCAATCCCTGGTATGGGGGTTGGGATAGAGAACTCCTGAGATAGGCAGGAATTTACTTTAAAGGAATGTGAAAACTGATACTTAAGAGGAATGAAGCATTTTTTCCAAAGATAAGAAGGGACAATATTTGGCGTCTGTTCTGTGAGTCAGCCTATGGCCTTAACCGCTATGCGGTATTGCCCTCTGCCTTCAGGCGCACGGGAGGAGAGGGAAAGGGAATGGCACTCAGGTGCCTACCTGTCTGTTTTGCCTCAAGGGCCTAGAAGCTGCTTGAGGAGCAGAATCAAGATTTTATGTATTTGTCTCCGAAAGTCTAAAGTCACCCTTAGAAGACAACAAATGATAAATGTTTGATGCAGACAGAATGAACGAACATCTCAGTGAACCCATGGTGAAAGGTTAAATCTCTCTTTCCTTTCTTTTTTGTTTACTATTTTCTTTTTTGGTACCAGGAATCGAACTCAGGGCTCACGCTCGCCAGGTAGGTATTGCACTGCTGAGCTACCCTGGCCCTTTCTTTCCTTTCTAACTCTGAAGACATCTGTGGTCTCTTCAGCTCTCAAAACAGGTGAAATTAGTTTGTCTCCTACTAACTTCCTTACACACTGTCCCATGAGCTGAGAAGTAAGTCCAGCCCTGTCTGGAACAAGGAGTTCCTGGGTTTGGGGAGGGAACAGCCTTGTGCTTTGACTCCGCTCAACCTTCTTACCCTGAGCCCACCCAGCTGCTCCCCACGCCCATGAGTCAAACACGGGGTCTAGCACTTGCCATTTATGACACTAGGTGAGGCCGTTTTGGATGCTAAGATTCAGCTTCTACCTCTGTAAAATGAATGTCTGGACTTAGCTAAGGATGGCAAGGCCAGACATCTCAGAGGGTGAGGCAAATATTGAGAGGAGATGATTCGAACCACAGTTGGTATCAGACAACAGGGACGGGGTGGGGGGTGGGGGGTGGGGGTGGGGGTGGCTTTGTTATGCACAGGAGCACGCAGTGTGACCACGTTTCCAGTGCTTTTCAAAGGTGCAAGGGGAAGTCTGCATTTTTACATGACATTTCTCAATTCTTAAATGTTGGCGTGGAAATGTTTAGAAACACAAAGTGAGCCAAGCTCAACACATCTGTGTATTGAACTCAGCCTGGGGTACAGACTTTAGAGCAGCTGATGTCCACAGTCGCTCCCTCTTCCGAAAGGATTTGACCTGATAGCAGATCATCCCTTCAGTCACGATGGTTCTGGCTCTCTGTAGTATTTCTGGTGCAGTTTAAGCAGAGTGGACGAGGGCTTAAGTGTAACTGTGTTTATAAACACCCTGAAGAATTCCATATGGTATGCCGAATGTGAAGCTGGCTTAATTTGAAAAGATTAAATGTGCTCAGGCAATTGCAGAGTTGTCTGTTTTGCAAATCAATGCAATTTGTCGATGCTGGCCAGGAAGGGAAGGGCTCTGGGAAGCACAGCTGGTGTGACCAGCAAGCCCAGAGACAGCAGCATAGGAGACGAGTCAGTGGCAGCCACTCTCTCCAACATTCACATCTCTTATGCTTTACACATGCACGCATGCACACACCCACGGGAGATGTAATAAAAATAAGATGAATGCTTACATTTTAAAAAATGTGTTACAGTAAAAGACACAATGCCATTAATCTCCCTCAAATATCTCCCTGCCCTGGGCCTGGAGCACAATTATCATTGTTGTCACTTTCTGAAGCAGTTCTGGAAGTCCTCTTTCTTGGGTGTCTTTAGTTGCACTGTCAGAACTGTCTCTATGTCCTGAATCAATTCAAAATGCTTTCCTTTCCTGGTCATTTTGACTCTGTAGAAGAGCTTGAAGTCCCATGGTGCCAGAACTAGTGAAGAATGTTTTTGGTTTTTGTTTTTGTACCAGGAATTGACCTTGCACTTTTCAGGCAGGCACTGTCACTGAGCTATATCTCCAGCCCATGAGTAAATAATATGGATGAGGACACATAGTAATGTCTTCATGAGCCAGCCTTTTATTGGATTGTTTTGGGCAGCAGCATTCACCATATTTTTGATCACACATTGTAAAGACAAGTTTGCTTAAAGCAAGGGGGAGTATTCTGAGAGGGATTAATGACAGTGTGTCTTTTACTGCAATATTTTTTAAAATGTGAGCAGACATTGTACCTTCTGATCAAACCATGCATTCCCCACCTTCTGCCCCACCATTCAGTTTTCGGCTTCTTAATTTAAACTATGTCCAAATAAAGCAAGTTTCCTTTCCATTATTCTAGGACACGGTTGGGAATGCTTGGCAGCCTGGGACCAGGTATCTCCGTTGATGGTGGCAGCTTTGAATGGTGCAGAAGCCTCAGGAATCTGAATGCCAGGGTTGCAAACCCTACTTTGGCAGTCATCAGCTGTGGGAACCTGGACAAGTTTTCCCCTCTGTCCTTCTTGGAACCTCAGTTCCTTATATATAAAATGGGAACGAACTTGGGTGTGTCTTGAATTCCTTCCAGCAATGATGACATCTGAGGATCTTAGATACCCCTGTTCTACTACTTAGCATTGTTTCTGCAGTGGGTCATGGACGCCTGTTCGTGCTGTTGGATCCTGGTGTGTCAGTGACCATGCTTTCTGTGGACACCACCTTGAGCAGCTGGGAGGGATGTCTGGTCAGCCTGGCATGGGTGGACTCTAAGGCATGTACAGATGCCACATCAACCCTGCACAGAGCCCTCTTACCTTCCCCTCTGCCATTTCTAGAACAGCCGCAACAGCACAGGAGAGTGTCAGATGCATGTAATCAGGTTGCTCGATCAGCACTTCACAACCCTTAAGGAATCAACACAGATGAAAGGAGGAAAATTATATGTGAATCAGTCTGTTGACAGAAAAGCAAGTCAAACCAGTTGAAATAGTATGAGGCTACTTCAATATCTCAAGAAGTCCAGAATTATTCTAGCAGCCCTACAAATGATATAACTCACTGATGTAATCAAAGGTACATATCTCTCCCATTTCCCTGCTTTGTACCAAGCCAATTCTCCTCATTGTAACAAAACAGCTGCCACAGTTCCAGGCTTCTATCTTTTCCTAGCACTGTTTCTTCTACTGGTACCTTTTATAGAGTGAAGATAATTTACAACACCCTCCCAAGACTTCCCTGCTGATACAATGAGTTATATATCCATGCCTACAACCCATGGCCAAAGGTATATAATTACTTTGGTTGATTAGATCAAAACAATCCAGATTTACCATGGAGTAAGAAGAGGCTCTACCCACAGCTGAGCAAAATTGGAATTCTGAGTGTAAGGAAGAAGGACAGCTGCATGACTGTTAGGAAGGCCACTAAGTGTCTCCTTGCTACTCTCTCACCCCACTCTGGGTTAGTGGAGAGGAGGGGAGAAAGGAGAAGAAGAGTAGAGGGAAAAGACAAGGAAGGAGAAAGCACATCAGCTTTGGAATCCAAGACTGTGGTCCAATCCATGCTGTACCTGAGCTTGTGTTCCCTCAGGCATGAAATGGAGATAACACAAGATTTTCAGGCATTCAAATGAGATGGAGAAAGGCGCTAAGCACAGGATTATCATGGAATAGTGTTCAGTTAGTATCAGGAAAAGAGAAGTCAGAGTGGAGAGCAGAAAAATTTTTCATATAGGGCCCTTCAATTAATAAGATGTTTATACCACTATTAACCCCTAGACCTGACGATGTACTAGTGAGCTAGAATTGTGTTGGTCAGCTTTCTGTTGCCATGACAAAAAGTCAAGAAAAATGACTTAAAGAGAAAAGGTTTATTTAGGCTGAAGGTTTCAGTCTATGATTAGCTGGCTCCATTGATTTTTAGGCCTGTGGAGAGGCAAAAACATGGCATAAGGACGTGGTGGACTTGGTAGCTGAGGAGGGAGAAGGGGAGGGAAGGGAAGGGAAGAAAAGAGGAGAGAAAGAGAGAGAGAGAAAAGACAGAGAGAAGCACTAGGATAGGACACTCTGACAAGGGATTCCCACAAGACCCTCCTCCTTTCAACTAGGTCCCACCTCTCAAATTTCAATCACCTTCCAGTGGCTCATCAAATTAGGAAAGCATCAAAGGCATAGTCCTCACAATCCAGTCACATCCCAGATGTTCCACCTCTGAACATTACTGCCTTGGAAACCACACCTTCAACGCAGGAGCTTTGGGGCATATCTTAGTTATATTTCTCACTGCAGAGACAAAATGCCTGACACTCAGAGCTAAAGGGGGAAAGGGTTATTTAGCTTACAGTTCACAGAGGTTTCAGTCCTTAATAAGCAGGCTCCAATGCAGGATGGCACATGGCAGAGGGGCAAATGTTTATGGCCATAGAAGACAGTGAAAAGCAACAACAGAGAGGAGAAAAGACAAACCTCTTTCTGTCCCTTTTATTGTATACAATCTATCCATCCTAGGGCTGGTATAGCACTCACAACCTTAATCCCAATACCCTTAATCTCAGCATTACACTATAAGTCAATCGCGTACTCTAGATTCATCCAACTCCAAAAAAGTTCCATCTAAAACTGCATGAAACTTTGGAGGGGGGGGTTATCTAGACACGAAGCATAAGAGCACATTCCAGATCCAAACCCATAATAGACTTCTTTAACATCTTCTTTGAGTGTTGAACCAGGGGCTGTATGTGGCTGGCCATGGGTAGTAAAATCAGCACGCAGGTCTTCAAAGTTCAAGCCTGTGCAAGACTCAGAAAAAAGGGAATAAAAATGGAGAAACGTATTTTAGAAAAGGACTCATATTACCAAATTCAGTAAATGCATTCTTGTCGCAGCAAAGCATGGAATACTTACGAAGAAAAATCTGCTTTTTGCAGATCACTGAACCTTCGTCTTCCGGACCATCTATTTAGACGAATTCAATTCAATTCAACAAGAATGTTGAGGACCAGCTGTGTACAAGCCAGGGTTGTTGATCCTTAGGATAAACTCAGGTGGGTAGAATATTCCCTTTATACTTGAAAAGCACACAAAGAAAAGCATAGAGTAATTTTACTGATACTATATGTATTATCTTCAAGATACATTATTTGAATTAATACTCTTTTCTTCAAATTCTCACTTGCTGAGTCTGGTGGCAAGGCCTTGATAGCCAAGGTTGAGTTAGACTTGTGTCTGAGGGGAGGTGTTGCAGTGAGGTTGGTTTAGATACCCACTGTCTATTTCCAGTAGGACATCCTGAAAAAAATGTGATCTGCTTCACTAAAAAGGGATTCTTGGAGCACTGGCTAAACCTTGCTCCTCTGGATTAAGATGTCAGCCTCCTCTCTGGGGGAAGCCTCTGCCCCTTCTCCCCCTTCCCCAGCCGGAGCCAGGGTCAGCAAGACTTTCACCTGGAGTGGCTGGGGGATGAACTTGGCTCGAGTCTGAGCTCAGCTGGGGTTACATTCTGTCTAGGAGGTCTTCCAGGTGAGTGGGCCAGAAATCTCAGCCATTCCTCCTTACTCTCCTGTCCCTCTGTGGTGTCCTTATGGAAAGAAGATTCCTAGTCCTTTCTCAAAGTGTCCTTAACCTCTCAGACCATCTCTCTCTGTCCCAAGCAGAACTGGTCTCGTGGCTCATACCTTGGTCCAGGAATAACTGAGTCACTCATGTCCATTGCCCAGTGAGCCAAAAAGTCAAGTTGTCTCCCATCATCTCCCATGTACTCCAAGTGCCATGATGAAATAGGGATGTGACAAGACAATGAGTTCTCTCATTCAGAAAAGGGTAGAGTAGGAGTCACCTGGCATTCCTTAGCAACTGGAAAATCCTTCTGAGCAGGCTTGGTGAAGCCTTTATTGGCTAATAGATGAACTTCCTTGACTAAATTAAAATTAAAATCCCTGATTTATTTTTCTCTGTGTTCTGTTATTCTAGGCCCCTTCCCCTACGAGCGATGGGAAGATTTTGTAAGGCAGGAGATCTGAGGGTTTCCCAGCCTCACTATAATAGAAAATGCCTCCCCCCAGCCAGCATATTTGTTTCTTTGTTGCCTAGGTAATAGTTCCTGTTCCAGTTCTACTTACTTCCCTCTCTTAGAATCAACTGGTCACTGTGATACATATCTGGTCACTATCCTACACATTGTATAACCAATCCCCAGGTGACAAGCCATTCTGCCTCTGTACTTCCTGCTCACTTATCCCATATAAGCCCTAGAGCATCAAAGATCAGGACCTGATATTTTGGGAGTGATCTCAATCAGTGCCTATCAACATAAAATAAATCTGCCTCCAAATCCTGGGTATTGTTTCAGTCTTTCAGCTCGCTGTTGCATCTGCTGCATCCGCTGGGGAGACTGATTGTGCCGATCTCTTTGGTCACTGGTTGTTGCTCTCACTGACAGGGCAGGAACCTCTACAGGTACAGATGGGAAGGCATGCCCTTGAGATTTCTTGAGTCCCCTCAGAGGTATGGAGGATTCCTGGCTCCCTGCTCAAGCGGCTCACATCAGACCCTAAAGGGAGTAGGACACAGTCTGCCTGTCTACCTTCCTGCTTGCCTGATTCCAGTAAGACCCCTGGTGGCACTGCAGTCCATCTGTCACTCCTGCTCAGTTTGAGCAGAAGAGCTTGATCAACTTTTGCTGATAAGGCCACCCTCAAGGGAAAGTGGGCTGGAATGTTTAACCTCTGAGTGCCTGTTGAATGAATGTGTGAGTGAGTGGAATGGGCAGTGTAAGTAATAGGCTGCTCCATCTGTGCACCAAGACTGGGGAGCCCTGGTTGTGATGGCTAATTGGGCCCTCACCTGTGATTTTGTGGCGATCAATGTATGGTATTACAGAGGCCTTGTGCCCTTCTTGGTTGCATGGCACCTAAATCCCCACAAGGGGCATGGCCGGGGTGGGGGGGCATCTGAATGGTGTCTCTCTGAGGGGCACCTACCCTTTGTCTATTGTGCCATATCCAAGGGTTCACAACATATATCACAGGGAGATAGAATGGGTGCAAACCAGCATAAACCTATGGCCCTTCACTGAATGTTAAATAAAAATTTCACAAGAGGATTTCCTGAGATTATAGAGTTAAAAATGAAGCCAAATCACTCAAATAAAATAGAAAAGAAAAGAAAAAGAGGCCCATTCTTCCTGAGAATTCTACCTTGGCATCCTTGTCAGCTGCCGTAGTTGCTGCTAACACCTATAGCTTCACTCCCTGCTCCTGACTCATCTACTTCCAGCCTATTGCGCTGGTCTCAGGTAGTCATTGCCTGCATTTGGCCACAGAGGCTGTACCCCAAAACCTTCTGCCTAACCTGGTCAGATGGCATCATCTAATGCCCATCAGCAATTTCTTCTGAGTTCCACATTTTGACTGAGGAAAAGTTGGACTGTCAACCCTGATGAATGAGTTGCCATGGTACTTACCAAAGGTTTCCTTGCCTACAAACCTAAAATCAGTCGAGTGCTTCCCAAAAACATCAAAAAGCAGGGTAAAAAGCCCATCAACCACTGTTACTCAGAAACCTGTTAAAAGATGTCCATAGGAAAATTTGTTCTGACAGATGACCATACCCTCTGGCTATGAGTTATAAAGACTATGGACACCAAAAGATAAATGCCCATTCAGATAAAAAAAATAAGAACTCTTGAAATCTTCAACCTGGATCAGATGACAACCCTTTTATCAGTCTGACAGGCTCAGATTGTCCAGGTGCCACACGCTGTACTGGAATGAACTGTTCTAAAATGGACCCCTGACAGATGCTGAGTACACCCTATTTACAGATGGAAGTAGTTCTGTTAGGAATGAAGTCCAACAGGCTAGATATGCTGTGGTCACCTTGCATAAAATTATTTTGGCCAAAACTCTCCTGCAGGGATCATCTGCACAACAAACTGCTTCCTACTTCTGCCTCCAATGACACAAAATAAACCAGTCCAGAGGGCTAAGACCCCTCCAGGGATCTGATTGATTGAAACATCAATTCCAGCCAATAAAAAAAACTATCTGGTACTCCCAGAATATTCACTTTAATCACAGCCAGACCTGCACCAACCATATGTTCTCCAAGCTCAAACTGCAGTGCTGACACCCATATCCCTGAAGCCAGTTCAGGCTTCAGCATCTGTGTCACCAGCCCTGACCTCCCATTCCCTACTTACACTGAGAAGAAGTTAATAGGATCCCTGCTATGAAAATCATCCCTAGATATCACCTACCCTTGACATACAGCATACAGGCCACAAGAAATATAATCCTACAGAAAAAAACTTGTAACTAGCTCCACAAAAGTTCAACTAAAAGACCAGTTATACCTGTAGACACTCCTACACACACATGTAATGCAGGTACTTATTAACTACTTCTGCAGGTTTCAGAAATCCAGCCTTAGATCCACTGGAAAATTTTTCCTGGATGAGACAGCCCACTCTGAAGAGATGACACACTCAAAGCCTTGCTCTGGTCGCTCCAGATGCTGACCAGTCCAAACACAGCTGAAGCCTGAGGACATAGTTCACGAGATTCCTCCATACCTATTTCCCTTGATTTTTGTGTGTTTTCAGGCTGCTTACTCAGTCTTTGCTTCCCCTCCCCCACTAGCTGTGTATTTTTTAAAGACCCTGTAGATGGTTACTCCAAGAGAATAGAACAATCAATCAAACACTTGACCAAGATTTGATAAGACACATTGGGCACTGTCCTAGATCAGATTAGCTCCCTTATAATCCTTAGATCACCAGAGATCAGGGACTGATATTTTGGGAGTGATCCCAATCAGTGCTTGTTGATGTAAAATAAATCTGCCTCCAATTCCTGGGTATTATTTATATGTTTCTGCTTGCCATTGCATCACCACTATTGACATTTTGGTATAGGTAATTTGTTTTTGCTTAGAATGAAAATGTTCCTCTAAAGTTTCCTATGTTCGGAGGTGGTGCATTTGGAAAGTGAGTGTATCATCAGGGTGTTGTATTCATCTGTGGACTAATTCATTGATGAATTCATGGCTGAATGTGATATTAGGAGGTGGGGCCTGGTTGTAGGTGGGTCACTGGGGTACAACCTGAAAGAATGTATTCTTGTCCCCAGCTCTTCCCTGCTCTCTCTGCTTCCTGGCTGCCATGGGTGGAGCAGTTTTCCTCCACCATGCCCTCCTGCCATGCTGTTTCTGCCTTGTAGTCAGCTGACTATGAACTAAAACATGAGCCTACATAAATCCTTTTTTTTTTTTTTTTTTTTTTTTTTGGTACCAAGGATCAAACTCACAACCTCGCACCTGCCAAGCAGGTGCTTAAGCCACTGAGCCAAACTCCCAGCCCTAATTTTTTTTTTTTTTTGAGGCAGGGTCACACTGTGTAGTTCAGGCCGGCCTTGCTCACATTGTAGCCCAAGCCGGCCTCTAATTCACAACGCTCTACCTACCTCAGCCTCCCAAGTGCTGGGATTAAAGGCATGCACCACCATGCCCGGTCATAAGTCTTTCCTCAAGTTGAGAGTGTTGGATATTTTGTTCCAGTTAGAAATGTGAATAATACAGAAATTGGTACTAGGTTCATTGCTGTGACTGTACCTGACCCTGCCCTTGGAATTGTTTTGTCACAGAAATTTGAAAAGGTTTGGAACTGCAGGCCAGAGAGTCCTAGAATCCATAAACAGAGTGTGGTGGGTAATTCTGGTCAGAGCTAAAATAAACAAAATGTTGATAGGAATTTGAACAGTAAAGACCAGATTCAGAATTCTGCAATAGGGAACAAAGACTGTATTGGACTGCACTGGAGACCACGTGTGTTATACTTTTGCAAAACTCATCTGCATTTCACACACATCCTGTACTTTGTGTGAGACTAAGACTAAGCACAGTGGATCAATTGGTGAGGAAATTTCAAGCCAGCCCAATATCTAGGCTGTAGCACTGGTACTACTGGCTGGTTTTAGTTATATCTACTGTGAAAATCAGGAGCAAAAGGCAGAGCTGAAAAATATAAAAAGTTTCCGGTATTACCAGAAAAGAAGTACCTGAAAAGTTGTATTAAAGGAGAGCACGGTTGCTGAAAATATTATCATTAAAAAGAAGCCAAACACTTTCTATAGGAACAACAGGAAAGATGGCTTGAAGATATCTCAAGAATTAGTCAGACCCCATTTTTCTTGGGCTCAAGATAGAAGAGCAAATTCCTATGAAAAAATTTGCTTTGAGAATAAAGCCTCAGGGTGCCCTGCTCCAGAAGGACTGCCTAGGAAATTGGTTCCCCAGGCTCAGTTATCCAAGCAACCAGGGGCTGCTACAATTACAGTTCAAGGGAGATAGCCTACTGCTCCAGCTAGTGGCAGACCTTGGCATAATTAACATGGTGCTAGTTTTTCAGGCATGCAGGAATGAAAGAGCTGTGATGTCCAGGAGGCTTTCACCTAGCTTTCATAAGAATGCCTGGGAAGTCAGCCAGTCTTCCCCTGAGGGCGGTGATTGAAGCTGTGAGAGTAAAGCAAAAGATGCTGTGCAGACCTCAGGAAATTTGAGATGCTAGGAATGTCTACTAAGGGAAGCTGCAGGCAATGAGTGGAATTAGCCAAAGAGAGAGGCTGTGTGGTCTACCACTAACAAGGCCATAGAGGAGGGGCTGCTCTAACCCTTTGGTGCTCACATCTCACCTGTCCTGACTGCTGTACATGGAGCTATAGGATTTAATGTTTGCCATGCAGGGTTTTGATCTTGCTTTGGTCCAATTCCTTTTTATGCTCCCTATTTCTCCCTTTTGGAATGGGAATATTTGCTTGTGTATGTTGGAAGTATTTAACTTTCTTTTTGATTTTTTCCAGGACTTACAGCTACAAGTTTTCCTTGTATCTCAGAGGAGACTTTGGAGTTGGACTTTTTCATAGTGCTAGAATTATTAAGACTTTGGCAACTGTTAGAGATGGATTAAATGCATTTTGCATAATGAGATGGACATGAGGTTTTTGAGGGCCAAGGGTGGAATGTTGTGGTTTAGATCTAAAATTTCTCCCCCAAAGTATCCTGTGTTTAGAGGTGTTGCTTTTGGAAATGTAGGGGCAGATTAGAGAAACATTGAAAAAATGTAGGATAAATCCCATTGATGAACATTGTGAATTCATCACATGCTTATCTATAGCTGATGGTTATATCTCTGACTGAGGATTGCAAAATCATTGTTTGCTTATCTGTGTACCATATACTTGAGAAAGTATATCTTACTGCATCTTTATAAAAGTGTTGTTCACATTCACTGTATGTTGATCTTGTTCCCTTTTCAGAAATAGGAGCTAAGAGTCTGATAGGCCTAGATTGTGCCGGTCAGTGAAAGTGATTTTTAGAAACCAGCTTACCCTTCTAAGTATGAAGTACAACTCAAACTCACTGGGCACCCAAAGCGGAATGCTCCCTATCTTATAGCTCACTCTGCTGCTGAGATAACTCTTCTGCTTTTTCTGCATTTGGCATACTTTAAATAAATTTTCACTTTGCACTGTATTAGTCTTAACTTCCTCATTTTCCTCTAAAAGCCCACTTCTTCATTCTCACTGGAGTGAGGGTAAAGACCCGAAGAGAGGTGGAAGATCATTATGGGGAACCCCTAACCCCTTCCTCAAATACTCCTGGGCAGATGCATCACAAGGTGATTGGATCACCAGAGTCCTATACTCATCCATGGATTAATCCATTGATGAGCTCACGTTCACGGCTGAATGTGCTGTTAAGAGATGGGGCCTGTTTAAAGGTGAGTCCCCTGTGGCATTACCTGGGAGACCTAGTGTGTTCTTGTCTCCCGTTCCTCCCTGCTTTCTTTACTTCCCTGCTGCCATGGTTGAACAGTTTTTTTTTCCCCTCTATGCCCTCCACCCTATTTCTGCCTAGAAGCCAGTTAACCATGGACTAAAACTGTGAGCCACAATGAATGTCTCATCTTTTCAATTGTGAGTTTCAGGTATTTTGCCCCAGTGACAGGAAAGGATGTTTAGCAACATCTCAGCCTCTGTCTAACAACCAAACACAGCTACACATTGTCAAACATCCTCTGGCAGACAAAATTGTCCTGGTGGAGAATTATTGGTTCAAGGCTTAACAAAAATCCCAGCTCACAGTCTCTTTGGCAATGCCATCTCCTCAAAATCTTGGTACACTTCTGATCAATATGCTTCCATGAGCAGAACCATGGCTGGAGAACCATGGCCTAAATAAAATTTTCACATCTGATTTATTTCTTTACCTCTACATGTTTCTCTACTGAATGATATGATCTACATCTTTCTAGTTTCTAAAATCATTTTTCTTGCTACTAGTCACTGACCACTCATTAGTTGTGTGGTAGGAAACGAAACAAGAAAGCTAATTCTGGAGGTTGGAAAGACACATTCAGGGACAAAACACTCATGCATGAATTAAAAGGCAGATCACTAAATTGGTGCCACTTGTTAGGCTGATGTCCAGGCAGCTGTCCACTACAAATGTAAACTTTTCTTTTAGTTCATTGATGGTTATAAAAGCATTCTATTCAAAGTATTAATTTTCAGATTGCTAAGGTTTAAAAACAGATGAAGTGTCTTTTTGCCTTTTTGTTTGTCAGTGATGAGCTAGTCCAAGGCTGAACTGGCTACCTTCTGGGTAGGACAGGTGGGAACTGAGCTATGGGGCTGAGTTAGGAGAAGGGATGTGGAGAAGGCACAGAACTCTCAAGGAAGCAGAGGAGGTGGAACTAGAGGTGGCTTGAGGAAACTACTGTGATAAACTACAGATGTCTATTATGAGTGAGGGCACCAGGCCAAATTCATTTAAAAGGGCCAATGTGGGATACTCACCACCTAACACTGAAGCTGGCTTATTCATTTGAATCCTCATAAGAACCATGTGTACTTTAGTTCCTTAGGTTCCAACATATCTCACATTTAAAATTTGTGTTTATATATTTTAGGCTAGGGAAGAGGAAATGTAAAAATAACTAACATTTCATTCTAACTATAAAATAATACATTAAAATGGTAATAAGACCAAATAGCACCTATGGAAATAGTGCTAAACCCCATGCTTATATCCACACTGTGGGAAACAGTGCTGTGGTTAAACCTATGTATCCATTGGCAATGTATTAAATACTGTATGAGGGTCTCACTCCTACCACAAGCAAAGCAATGAGTTTACATGTTGGTGGGTGCAAAACCAAAAAATACACAGTCAATAGATAAAAGGTGAAGGAAGTTTTATTACTCACAGCAAGTAAGGACAGCGGTGAGGTTAGGTGCAGAAATGCTTTCCCTAGAAAAGATGTTGGGGAGATTTATTGGGGCACCTGTACACAGGAAAGACTTTGCAGAGGTAAGTGTATCCCTAAGCATGTTCAGGTCAAGGTCACAGATCATACATTCAACAAGAAAAACGGTGCACACATTTCTAGGCATTTTCAGTTCAAGGTCACAAATTGCACATTCAAAAAGGAAAGACATAGACATAAACACTTCTGGTCTCACTCAGGTCAGTATTATAATGAGCCAAGTTACTCTAGGTCACCTAAAACAATGAGTCGGAGAGTTCCTCCAAAGAATAGTAAGTGAAACAAAGAAAGAACAACTTCAAAGGGACATTAATAGTCTTTTCAAGGGGTGGCAGTGTTCTCCCCCTTAAGTATAGGGATTCGTCCCTAAAGCTGTCTGCCATACTTAGGGTTAACTCTATTATCTTGTTGCATCCTGCTGATACAGCTGTGAGATAACTTAATCCTTGCCATTCTTCTCTTTTTAAATTTTCTATTTTTTTATTAATACGTGTTTGCAATACATAATAATGATCACATTCCTTGCAGAAAGTTGGTACATGTACATAACACATCTTAATTCCTTTTTCGTTCCCCTCTCATCTCCTCCCTCTTCCTCCTTCCATTCCTTGGTCCCCTTCTCTTTTGTAAAAGACCTGGCTCCCTATTTCCTATCATCTATTGTTACAACTTGTATCTAGATGTGCACCCTCAAAACCTCAAGACCACAGGAGGGGTTTTTTGGAGCTGGCTTGTTCTAGGGTGTGTGATGCTGGGGTTAAGGGTGTGTGGCACTAAATTAGCCCACTGATTGGAATTAGCATGGTTCTCGGTGGCACCACCCAAAAGGTTGGTAGCCTGGATGGGATAAAAGGGAAAGGCAGGCTGGCTGTTGCTGCTGGCTGTCTTCTGCCTGGACTGTTTCTGGTCTGTGACGCCCCTTTGCTATGCCAACCTGCCTTGGAGCCAGCCAACTATGGACTGAAACCTCTATGAAATACGAGCTGAAATAAACCTTTCGTCTTTTAACTTTTGGTATTGGGTATTATGTCTTAGCAATAGGAAAGGTAATTAAGACTTCTATCTTTTATTTTGCTCTTTATATCTTGGTTTCTCATATAAGAGAAACCACATGATATTTAAACTAGTGTGTCTGATTTATTTCATTAGCATTATGGTCTCGTGGTGCATCCATTTTCTTCAAAGGACTTAAATTTATCTTTCTTTATGGCAGAGAAGTACTCCATTGTGTATAAATACCACACTAGTGAAGTATGCTCAGTGAGGTATGCCCAAGGTGCCAAGGATGGCCTATGGCTAAGCCAGTCCTCCAGCAATTAACTATGCAATCCTGTTGTTGGATACATGATTACTTGAAACTTTTGCAATCTTAACACCAGGATGACTATTCTTATACGCCCAACTTTGGCCGCATCTCAGAATTTCTTGCTTAATTGAAGTTCCTAAGGGTGGAAATTACCAGGTCACAATAAAAGAAGATCTCTTAGCTTCTTGCAACAGATTGACAGAGGGAAGCAGATCCTTTCCCCAGGCTACTTTGGAGCTATAGGCAAATCTTTCCAATGGAAAGGTTAACACTAAGGAAGGATCTAAGAACGGTGACAACCACAACCCTTCTAGGTTTGAGGCCAAGGAACAGCCCACTGACATTGTCCTCTGAATGATGGCATTCAGCTCCCTCCTGGTGTTTTGTTGAATTTCCCTGCAATGCCATCATGCTCCATAAACACAGAGTGGGCAGAAGCGGTGAGCATGGGCCCCTACTATACCAGTTAAGTGTGCATCTTGCTACACGGCTCCTCTTGGACTCCTGTTATTTCAAATGTCAAATGCACTTTGCCTTGAGGCTTCTCGGCCTTTAATTTTTAAATCCACATGCACTTTACTTATTGGACTTCTATGGGACTTGAGGGGAAATTTAATTTGTACACTTCTGGCTCGTCTCTGTTTGACTTCACTGGGTGACTCCAACAGCGTCATTGCTTTTTCATTTTTTCATGGCCTCTTTTCAAAGGGAAGAATCTCACTGGAAAGAAAGTACCAACCTAGGAAGGTGATGGCCTTGGGAAAGGGCAGGTTCCCAAGCATTCATTAAAATGTTCTTGCTGGTCGAGAGGTTGCAGAAAGGTGCAAATAGTTGGTAGGGCTGACTCTTTTCTTGGGTTTAATTAACCTAATTTGGGAGCACACCTCCTCCACAGGGATGGTCAGGAAGCGGAGAGCCACCTCCCAATTTAAATTTGCCTTATTAAAAAAAATAATTGATGACATCTGTAACTCCCTGATTTGTCCTTAATAAGATGAGGTAACTTAGTGAATTGAGATAATTCTATCCCAAAGCAGCCTGATCTTGGTTTTTTATTAAGTCTTTTCAACCTGGAAGCCGGTGCATGTATCATTTTCATTAGGCTCCATTCTTTCTTTATTTTCCTAGTTTTTACTGTGGAAACGTTCAAACAGCCAGAAAACTTGAAGGAACTGTACTAAGAACCCTCACACACGACACACATTAATCCTACAAAGGTGAACATTTTACCCTGTTTGCTTTATCACGCATCGATCCGTTTTGCTAGGACTTATTTTAAATGCATTTTAAAATGACTTGCAGACATCAGTGAACTTCATGTCTAACCATTTCAGCACGCAAATCATTAAGCAGAATTTGTTATGTATCTGTATTTTTCCTTTTCTATGTAAATATCATGTAAGTGAAATACACAAATGTTGTGCCACCCAGCGGAGTTGGAATAAGCTCCTTGGTAGCACAAATCCCATAAGGATCTATAGAAAATTTCATCACTACAGAAATTTCCTTTATGCACCTTTACAATAGTCCCTCACAGCCCCTTGCCCCACACAATAACTGATTTGACTTTTTTTTTGGTGATACTTGGGATTGAACTCAGGGCCTTGTGCATACACTTTACCACTGAACTGCATTCCCACCCGGCTGATCTAAACTCTATCACTATATATTAATTTTGCCTGTTTCAGAATTTCATCTAAATGGGATCATACAGTATGAACTACTTTATGAGCACTTCTTCCTGCTCAGCACAATATCACCCTGCATGTATTGCTGATGAGTAGCTCAGATCCTTGATGACATCTTTGGGCCATTAAAATTAACCAGTGTGCACCCCACCCCAACTGGGAATGTCCCCCAACAGGAGCTACTGGTTTCTCAAGGCTCCATTGAGTTGCACTGGGCTCTCTGATGCTTGCAGCTACAGGCCTCCTGGTTACAGTAAGACCTATTTGGAATTGATCTTTCTTGCCTTGAGTGTTAAGTTGGAATTTCTCATTAACACGTGAAAAAGGAAGAAGGGGAATAACATAGCTGAGGCCCTGCCAGAGTGCTATGAAGTGTACTATGGGATTGCCCGCCTTAATAAAGTCACATTTAGTGGAGATACTTTCCAGAAGGTGCAGGTTGTGTTTTAGAAAGAATCTTCTCCACTTGAGTTGCTTCCTTGCCTTGCAGAGCCACGCTGGCCTGCCTTCTAGTCAGTGTGCTGGGATTTTGTCCATTTGTCCGTCTCGAGTTGCTGCAGATGCTTGGCTTAGGGGTCAAGACCAAGAATCCACTGTTCTGCCCACCCCCAACCCCATGGACAGTGAACCTGAAGCCCTGAGCCCTCTGTAGGAGGTAGAGGTGGAGCGGGGTGTCAATAGATGGCCCCCTTCCTCTGGACCACACCCAGCCACCTTCCCATCACTGGCTGAGACCAGGACTCCTCCCTAGAGTCCTGCTGCTTCCCAAATGAGGAGACAAGAAACCTTCCTGGGCTTTCACTGACAACAAGCCCTTGGCTGGAGGCCACTGGGAGTCATTCAGCCCGGGGCCTTTCATCAAGAAGCATAGTGTTATGTGTTCTAGGACAACTGCCATGTGACTCAATGAGAAAACGATGCTTGAAGCTGGTCATGGTGGAATGTACCGATAAGCCCAGGTATTTGGGAGGCTGAGGCAGGAGGCCTGCAACTTTGAAGCCAGCCCAGCCAATTTAACAAGGCCTTTTCTAAAAATAAAATGTAAAGAAGGGCTGGGGACGTAGCTCAGGGGTAGAGCACTGGCCTAGCATGTGAAAGGCCCTGAGTTAAATCCCCAATTAAAAAGTGGATGCCATGGTGCTTGGTGTATACTTGGTATATGTAACAGTGTTGAGAATCAGTGATATGTGTCTGAGGAGGTAGCTAGGTCAGTTAACCTGATGTGATCACCAAACATAGTATGTATGTGCTGAAATTATTATGTGTTGATTAAAAATTAAAATACAGTTTTTTTAAAAAATTACTAAAATGTTTGGGAAAGAAAAATCTGAGAAGGAAATTGGAAGACGTGTTAGGATGTGAATTCTTTTTTTTCTTGTTGGCAGTACTGTGGATGAAACTGAGGGATTCTCTACCGCTGAGCTAACATCCCCAGTACTTTTTTTTATTTTGAAACAGCATCTTATTAAGTTTCACAAGCAGGACTTGAACTTGAGACCCTCCTGCTTCAGCTTCCATCAGCCTTGTGCTCCCAGAGAGAACAAAGGTTTATTGAGTACCTACCATGGGCCAGACAATGCTCAGGAGCTGCAGGAAGCATATCAATAGACAGGGTCAATACTGTCATGGACACAACCAGGACTTTCCATGCCCTTCCCCACTACAGTGTGACCTGGACGCCTCCATCAAGAGTCAGGGACTGTGTTCCTGCCCCTGAGCCAGGGAGAACTATGACTATGGTGGAAGTGACATCATTCTCCTGGTCCCATCTTGGAACATGTACTTTGAGAGTCCCAGCAGATACAAAGTCCAGTCATCTGGGCCACCTGGGCCTGTTTTGCTGGCACAGAGACCCCCTGGCTTCTGGTGGGAACCCAGAGATAAACTGTCCCTGCGGTACCTTATCTAAACTCCTCACCTACACAATCTGTGAGCAGAATAAATGGTTGTTTCATGCAGTGTGCTTCGCAGTGATTTGTTACATCACCATCATAACTAGAACAGCAATTTGCTAGTTGGGCAGATGGAAGATAAGCCGTGAATAAACAACTGAGGTATTGTCAAGCATGGCTACAAAGAGCTGAAAATGTATCTGGAATCAGGGAAAGAGAAGCAGCCCTCCCTGAGGACTTCCCTGAGGAAATCCTGGCAGAAGAGGGAGCAGTGTGTGATGGAGAGTTGAAAATATAAAAGGGGGCAGAGTGAGC
The DNA here is from genome assembly GCA_004363535.1 of Dasyprocta punctata. Lineage (NCBI taxonomy): Eukaryota > Metazoa > Chordata > Mammalia > Rodentia > Dasyproctidae > Dasyprocta > Dasyprocta punctata. Next base: position 46,800 of record RJWM01015415.1, read on the forward strand.
ATTCTGGGGGTAGAAGTAACAGTGAATGCAAAGGCCCTGGGGAAGGCTGAAGCGTGGTGCAGTCAAGGAATTGAAAAGTGGCTGTGCTTCTAGAGTGCAGCCAGCGGAGGGCAGCCATGCAAGAGGATGTCAAGGTCAGCAGGGAGACCTCACGCGGGGGTTTGTAAGCCATGGCAGGGTAGGAGTTGAAGCAGGAAGACTATAGGGAAGACTGTGACCTGGCCCAGGGACACTGGAAGGCAGCGCTGTCTGGCACAGAGTCAGGGGACACAATAACAATAGTGACCCCCACCAAACCCTGCATGGCATGGTCTACAGTGCTTAGCACGGAGTAGATGATTTTATCCTGATGACTATGCTGTAATGCATGTTCTACTTTTGCACCAGACGAGAGTCCAAGCACTTTGCCTAATAAGTGGTGGTGGTGGGTTTCGTCCCTGGTAGGATCACTGCCTCGCTGGACGGAAGTCGGTGCAGGATTCAGGACATTCAGGACAGAGAGAGGACAGGGCTTGCTAAGGGACTGGATGTGCAGACAGGCAAAGTGATCTCAAGGATGACACCTTGAATTCTCACAGGGATAATTAGGAGGAAGGGGACCATGTGCTAAGAGGGGACACCTCAGGTGGGGAGGCACCAGGACAGGGAAAGGCTAAGTCATAAGAATAAACCCTGGAATGAAAATGAATATAAGTAGGAGCGGATGTGGTGGTGCATACCTATGACGACTGCACTCTGGGAGGTTGAGGCAGGAGGATCACAAGTTTGAGACTGGTTTGGACAACTTAACAATTTAGTGAGTATTACAGTCAGGGGTTGCAAGGAGAACAATTATATCCAGGACACAGAATGCGTGATATTATTTTATGATGGTCACCCAGAGTTAAATACAAGAAAGTTCAGGAAATCTGTTCACAACACCAAAGACCTAGAAAATCCAGTCAAGGGCCTGGATCCCACAGCAATGTCCTGCATGAGTCCAGCTGAAGACCTAGAGCCCTTGACAATGCCTCCCACAAGTCACACTAGAGATGTACAGCCCACAACAGTGACTCATGCAAGTCTGTTTTATGGATCTGCACTGAGAAGGCCCAAAGGTCAGCACTGGAAGCTAAAAAGTCTATGCCAGTGGGTTGAAGGATCTGTGCTACTAGGTTGAGTGTTCTACACTGGAGCCAAGATGTGA